>JABACO010000024.1:1203907-1442410 GCA_013339895.1 Ephydatia muelleri
TTCACACCTTGCATGCAATGTACATGAGTTTGTATATGTATAGTGTGCACCATCATTAGACAGGTACAATGTTTGCCACGGTGTGTGTGTGTGTGTGTATGTGGTAGCCGAATGTCCCATACGATGTGCATACATTGTGTTTGTCCCCATTGGATTGGTCCTCTAAACATACACTACTATTCCCTCAGTACACTCATCTAGCACTCTGAACAAGTAGAAAGGGGTGCAGTATTTTTGTCTATAGAGCTGGATAATGAATATTGTTACTAACTTCCTTCTGTCAGTTCTGTGTAAACGCACCACGGGCCCTGACCTACCACAATCTCTACTGATAGCTTACGTGCAAAAAAATTCAACACCATGAAGGCCTTTCAACTTTCCTTTAGCATGTCAGGACTACAATTGTATGTGTGTGTGTGTGTGTGTGTGTGTGTGTGTGTGTGTGTGTGTGTGTGTGTGTGTGTGTGTGTGTGTGTGTGTGTGTGTCTGTCCGTGAGGGCATGTACATGTACTCTGTGTGAGCTAAAAACTTTGAGAAAAGTCATGCAAGTGGAACAAAGCTGAGCATAGCGAACAAAAAGAAGTTTAGTAAGGGTTGTGCCCAATAAGACAGTTTTATTTCTTCACATCTCCGAGAATGGTGATGTGAGTGTCTGTGTACAGAGAACCAGCCACAAGGGAGCTCCACACGCAAGGAGCAAAGAGACAGGGTATAAAAATCAAATACATGCATAAAGCAGTTAAATGAATTTATATTGCATGTGCAGGTGCAGAGAACAAGTTTAGAATAGACCTTACTTGCAATGTACATGTGTGTGGGTGTGTGAGTGTGTGTAGACATGCTTAATGTTTTTCATTAGTATGCGTGCGTACAAGTGTACTGTACATGAGTGTATGTATGTGTTGTGCACAAGAATCCATTTCCGTAACAATGCAAGTATACTGTATGTGTATGTGCTGTATGTGTGACAAATATATGGTGTACAGGCTGTGTACATAACAATGTGTGTGCACAAGTGTGTACATTCATGCACATGTACACTTTGTGAAAACAGTGTGAAATTGAGAACCCAATTGATGTCACTGCAAGTGGTGTGTTCAGTGCACGAGTGGTGTGTGTGTGTGTATGTGTGTGTATGTGTGTGTGTATGTGTGTGTGTATGTGTGTGTGACGAATATGGTGTACAGGCTATTTACATAACAATCAAGTGTGTACATTCATGCATATGTACGTGCTTTGTGAAAATAGTGACAGTGTGAGAAATAATAACACAAATTCACTACGTGGTACTGTGTGTGTGTGCATATGTGTGTATGTGTGTTCATTCATGCACATGTACGCTTTGTAAAAACTCTGCAAGTGGTACAAGCCCAGTCTCTGTGTGTATGTGCATGTGTGTGTGCATGTGTGTGTGCACAGGTGTGTACATTCATGCACATGTACGCTTTGTAAAGACAGTGTGAGAAATAAGAACCCAAAGTCACTGCAAGCGTTACAAGCCCAGTCTGTGTGTGTGCATGTGCATGTGTGTGTGCACATGTGTGTGTGTGTTGTGTGTGTGTTTTTGTGACGAATATGGTATTTACATAACAATGTGCAAGTGTGTTCTTGCACATGTTTACATGCTTTGTGAATACAGTGTGAGATATAAGAGCCCAAAGTCTCACCAAGTGGTACAAGCCCAGTCTGTGTGAGTGTATGTGTGTGTATGTGTGTATGTGTGTGTCGTGTGTGTGCACAG
Source organism: Ephydatia muelleri (assembly GCA_013339895.1). Lineage (NCBI taxonomy): Eukaryota > Metazoa > Porifera > Demospongiae > Spongillida > Spongillidae > Ephydatia > Ephydatia muelleri. The sequence goes on from JABACO010000024.1 coordinate 1,205,650, forward strand.
GCGTGTACATTCATGCACATGTACACTTTGTGTGAGAAATAAGAACCAATGTCACTGCAAGTGGTACAAGCCCTCTCTGTGTGTGAGTGTGTGTGTGTGTGTGTGTGTGTGTGTGTGCACAGGTGTGTACATTCATGCACATATACGCTTTGTAAAGACAGTGTGAGAAATAAGAACCCAAAGTCACTGCCAGTGGTACAAGCCCAGTCTGTGTGTGTGTGCACATGCATGTGTGTGTGCACATGTGTGTACATTCATGCACATGTACACTTTGTGTGAGAAATAAGAACCAATGTCACTGCAAATGGTACAAGCTCTCTTGTGAGTGTGTGTGTGTGTGTGTGTGTGCACAGGTGTGTACATTCATGCACATGCTCTATTTGTGAAAACAGTGTGAGAAATAAGAACCCAAAGTCTCAGCAAGTGGTACAAGCCCAGTCTGTGTGTGTGTGTGTGGGGGAGGGGGGGGTGTACAGGCTATTTACATAACAATGCAAGGTGTATTGTTACACATGTACGTGCTTTGTGAATAAAGTGTGAGAAATAAGAGCCATAAGTCACTGCAAGCCCAGTCTGTGTATGTGTGTGTGTGTGTGCTACATTCATGCACATGTACGATTTGTGAAAACAGTGAGAGAAATAAGAACCCCAAGTATCTGCAAGTGGTACAAGCCCAGTCTGTGTGTGTGCATGTGCATGTGCGTGTGTGTGTGTGTGTCCATGTATGTGTTGTGTCATGTGTGTGTGCACAGGCGTGTACAATTCATGCACATGTATACTTTGTGAAAACAGTGTGAGAAATAAGAACCAATGTCACTGCAAGTGGTACAAGCCCAGTCTGTGTGTGTATGTGTGTGTGTTTGTGTGTGTGTGTGTGTGTGTGTGTGTGTGTGTGTGTGTGTGTCCATGTATGTGTGTGTCATGTGTGTGTGCACAGGCATGTACAAGTATACTTTGTGAAAACAGTGAGAGAAATAAGAACCCAAAGTCTCTGCAAGTTGTACAAGCCCATGTGTGTGTGTGTGTGTGTGTCCATGTATGTGTGTGTCATGTGTGTGTGCACAGGCGTGTACAATTCATGCACATGTATACTTTGTGAAAACAGTGTGAGAAATAAGAACCAATATCATTGCAAGTGGTACAAGCCCAGTCTGTGTGTGTGTGTTTGTGTGTGTGTGTGTGTGTGTGTGTGTGTGTGTGTGTGTGTGTGTGTGTGTGTCCATGTATGTGTGTGTCATGTGTGTGTGCACAGGCATGTACAAGTATACTTTGTGAAAACAGTGAGAGAAATAAGAACCCAAAGTCTTTGCAAGTTGTACAAGCCCATGTGTGTGTGTGTGTGTTTGTGTGTGTGTGTGTGTCCATGTATGTGTGTGTCATGTGTGTGTGCACAGGCGTGTACAATTCATGCACATGTATACTTTGTGAAAACAGTGTGAGAAATAAGAACCAATATCACTGCAAGTGGTACAAGCCCAGTCTGTGTGTGTGTGTTTGTGTGTGTGTGTGTGTGTGTGTGTGTGTGTCCATGTATGTGTGTGTCATGTGTGTGTGCACAGGCATGTACAAGTATACTTTGTGAAAACAGTGTGAGAAATAAGAACCAATGTCACTGCAAGTGGTACAAGCCCAGTCTGTGTGAGTGAGTGTGTGTGTGTGTTTGTGTGTGTGTGTGTGTGTGTTTGTGTGTGTGTGTGTGTGTGTGTGTGTGTGCGCGCGCGCACACAGGTGTGTACATTCATGGACATGTAGATTTGTGTGAGAAATAAGAACCCAAAGTCTCTGCAAGTTGTACAAGCCCATGTGTGTGTGTGTGTGTGTGTGTGTGTGTGTGGCGTGGACGTGTTTGTGTGTGCAAAGATACAGTAGGTAGGTGTGTGGCAGGTAACAATGCAAGTGCGTAGTGCATGTTCACGTGCTATGTGAGCTAAGTTATAGCATCCTTGCGCAGTGTAGCCGAGTGGGCGTGACAGGAATGAAGTTAAACAAGCAAATGTGGGAAAGCTTTATAATACACTACTAGGTACCGAACGGTGATGCGAGTGACTAGGAAAAAAAAAAATCCTTACGCGCGTCCGCGACGTGGGAGGCGGCGACAACCATCAGGCGCTAGCTAGCTGACAACCATTCACTTGGATCCGTTAATTCGGTACGATCGTCATATAACTCATCTTCTTTGACCTCAGAAAATAAAACAAAACAACAAAAAACAAACAGACACTGAGTTGCGAACGGCTATATAGCTTAGTTTAAGGCGGAGATTGGGCGGAACAAGGAAGTGATTAATATTCATGCGGAATGGGAGAATGGAACTAGGGTTGCCTGGGCAAATCGAGCAGGAAATGTGCATTAACTTTGCACGCCTGTATCTCCGCAACGGATAGAGTGAAAATTAACGAACAGAACAAATAAATAGCTATAGGACCCCTCTACCTACAAACCGATTATGAAGCGATTTGATTACTCCTGCCGAAAGTTATGACGGGTTCATACCCTGTGGGGTATCGGACGTTGCAATACGGGCACGGAGCAAGTGCAAGACCCCCAAAAGTATTTTACCATAGAGAAATGGTGTAGAATGAAGTGGTGAAAATAGGAAGTCAATGGCGTGTACCGTTCGGAAGTTATAGCGATTCAAACGTGAATGATTTTTATAACTTTTTTATATATATAGCGAAGGCTCATTTTCTCGGAAACTGACCCATATCTTCCGACATATTAACGCTATCGGGTTCCTATTTTTAACACAACATACCACACCATTACTATATGTGAAAATTCATGTTAGTATCTTACACATGCGGGGTACCGACGTTTCAAGGTCCGATACCCGTAGGGTTCAAAACGGCCACATCTTCAGGTAGGAGTGTCCAAATCGGTTCAAAATAGTTACCTATGTAGAAGGGTCCTACCACTATTGATTTTTTCTGTTCGTTAATTTGTGCTTTATCCGTTACGGAGATACAAGTGTGCAAAGAAAATGCATATTTCCCAGGCGTTACGCGCCATTAACGTATTACGAGGACGTCCTCGAAGCCAGTCGTAATATGTTCATGGTGCGTAACGCCCGGGAAATATGCAATTTCTTAGCACACTTGTATCTCCACATCGGATAAAGCAAAAATTAACGAACAGAACAAATCAATAGCGGTAGGACCCTTCTACATAGATACCTATTTTGAACCGATTTGGACACTCCTACCTGAAGATGTGGCCGTTTTGAACCCTACGGGGTATCCGACCTTGACACGTCGGTACCCCGCATGTGTAAGACACCAAAATGGATTTCCACATATAGTAATGGTGTGGTATGTTGTGGTAAAAAATAAGAACCCGATATCGTTTATATATTTCGGAAGATATATCGATGTAAATTTTATGTTATAAAATAAAATCCACAAGACCCATTTTCGTATAGAACGTTCCAATTAACTGTTTAGAACAATAAATTGGAATCATTGCATTGAAAAGAGCGGATCCAGTATTTCAAGGTGAGGATGGCAAAGGGTGGGGATGGTGCCTGAGGGTATGGGGGAGTGCTATATACTCTCCCATCAACCCCTGATGGTAGCATTTAATTGCCTTTCTAACGTCACAAACTACATAAGAACACTCACTTAACTCAAAGCTGCACACATATCAATGGAATTTATGTGTGGAATTGCGCAAAAATTATAATTTCATCAGCACACAGAGATGTATTCTATATATACATCATGGAGACTTAATTATGTATATACACATCTATATATACATCATGGAGACTTAGTTATGTATTGTTCCAATGTACTTTTAACCATATTCAAAAAGGTAGCCACGCATCTATGTCGACCTCTAAATGAGGTTATATCAAACATCTACAGTCGCCTCAGCCTCACCCTCATGAGGCAGAATGCCAGGGCAATTTTGGCCAGATATGTCTCACCAAACGCCTGCTGTGACTTTTAGTTATTTTTTATGCATTGTATTCTGTTGTACCGTTTTAATTGATTTCTTTTAATAATAGGTAAATAATTGTAATGATTATTATTATTATTGTTACGATTATTTCTTGTATGGCTCTGATTTCTATTGTTCCAATGTACTTTTGTATTTCATGATTTGTGTGTAATAGGGTTAGGGTTAGATGCCTTTATGCATGCACTTCATATGATAGGCTATTATATAGCTATTATCCACACACATCTGGAGACAAAACACATCACCAATCAACAATGCATACTATCAATGCAACACATGCAATGCCTTATGCCTCACATGATCTTGTAGCCAAATACACACATTTTTACGACGCAGTGTTGAATTGAGAGCATGTACTGCCACATCTCCATTAGAGACACAATATTCTGATTTAGCTGCCACACTCCCCAGGGAAATGTACTGCATGTCGGGGTGGTGTACTTCTTTATGGTATTGAGTGTTGATATGCCAGGTGCATGATTTATGGAAAGCAGAGAGGCCTCATGCCGAGATATTCATATCAATATGTGTTGGTATTCAAATATGGATGATGGCTCACACTTACAAACAAGAACCCTTATTATACAAAACAGAATTATGAAGAAACTATCATTTAGAGAAGATCACTGTTCTATGTGGCTTGGATGGCTAAGGTGCAGGAACTTGAGCCTGTATGGAACCAAATCTATTTGCTCCAGTCCATGCGATCAGAGATACATTTCATCAATCAAATCTTGATGCAACATATAAATGTATAACACTCCTGCATAGTTGAATCTGAAACTATAAGTGCCTGGATACCTGTATATGGTTTAGTTGTTAATGTAAATTGCCACCTAGGAACGTTCTGTGCTGTTGACACTTTTATTGTCCAGCAGCAGTAATGAATGTACATGTGTGACCATCTCATGGAGTCAAAGATGAGTTCACATTTCTGCGAGTTGGGCTTTTTAGTGTGCTAGTCGCTGGTTAACGCGTTAAACATGACATCACCTCTGGGCAAGGATTGGAGAGGGCTGGCTGACAAGATGGACTTCACCTAAAATATGATAATGGTACTGCAAACTCAAGTGTCACCCATGATGTCCTATTTGAAGAGTGGGAGAGACAACCACGGGAGTACTTGGAAAGTATGGGCAAGGGTGCTTTATGTGATCAATAACCTTGGTGCATTAACTCATCTCCTGATGTAAAGCTATTCTCGTGTTGCTAGCACTGGTTTGCCAAACTAGGAACAGCTTTTCGTCATACAATACAGCTTGTGTGCTTTGGATTCCTGATGCCACTAGCTCTGGTTTACATATTGGTAGCTTTCAAAATGAGTGAAAACATTTGAACATATATTTGTACTGCAATTAGTTTGCCAATTGACTTACGATATAAACTGAAATAGTCATTATACAGTAGCGGTCAAATTAAACATCACGCATCGTCTTAGTGCTACAATCTGGCAACGATGCAGAACGATCTAAAAAGACTATCCCAACAAACGAAGCCTATATCGGCACCTAAAAAGTGTTATCTAGCGGGTGGGACTTGACCGCTACTGTTGTTGTGTATGCAAATTTGGACACCTCCCCCCACCCGTTCTAGAAAAAGGCTAATTCATTCAGAAATTCAATGATGCAACTATCTTTATATTTAGTGTTACGTGTACTTCCATGACAGCGTTCACTTCCACATGCATACTTGCTTAACAATGCTTAACATGAATGAATGGCGTAACAGTTGTGTGTGCATGCATGCATATGCATTCAAAGAGTTAACAATGCTTCCACACCTGTAATGTACATGTACTACTCATGGGAGAGCTGGTGGGTAGATGGACTGATCATGAAGAGGGTATGGGGAGGAGCTGGGGAGGCCTATGAGAACTGTATGGGCCCCACTTTGCCCTTAGTCCAGGCCTCACATACTGTACATACATAAACACAGAATGCAATTCCACTCTACATGTACATCACAATCGACGCACAATCGACGCACACCTGGAGCAAAAGTCATTTATTGAACTGAACTGAAACCTACGTGTGAACATTTAGAACACTAAATAATGGTATTTTTTTTTACACTACCTTTGTAGTATGATTGACATTAGCTCCTGCTTCAATGAGTGACTTCACTAATTCAAGATGTCCATTCTGACTTGCAGAGACCAGAGGAGTCCAACCATCCTGCAATACAAAACCCATCATTACCCCCAGAGGGTATTCTACTTCATTCATTATGGTGCTTCTGCATGCATATGACAGGATGCTATTTGCAAAAACACATGAATGCTATAGTCACATTTCAACACATGCACACACATAATCAGCTGCCCTATGGGAATGCACCTGTTAAACAAAGGACAGTGTGAGGGTCCGGGAACCCGACCCTCTGAACAGAGGTGACGTGATCTCTGAACTGGGGCCGCCGCGGGAGCCGTACGGACACATTGTGGTGCAATAGATAGAATGCGGGCGGGGAATGTTCTACTGTTGCTATATATGTTACGGCCCAATTTAAAACTTTTGACCCGTTTTAAAACGGGTCGACCCAATTTAAAGCGGGTTAACCCATTTCCAAACCGGTCGACCGGCTTTAAAACGGGCTGATTAATTTTTATCAGAACACGTGGTTTACAATTTCTAAGTGTGCGTTTCTCAGTTCAGTTGCATTTTTTTGGCAGTTGGCTATGAAATGGATATGTACGATCGAGAGAAGGAGTTTGGCGCCTTTCTTGCCGAGAAGTTTTCCTCCAATGATAGAGGAACTAGCGGTGTAGTTTACAAAGACTTTGGAGACAAAATTAAAACCGCCATAAAAGACCCGTCGGCTGTTGACAAGAACTTGCGCTTCTTTGTTAAGAAGAAGGGATTCCAGATTCTGAACATCCCTAGTCTAGGAGCTCGCGATGTTCTTGTTGTTCCAGCAAAAGAGCACTAAATTGTTTGTCAGTTGTACACAACGATTGATGCGTGTTGTTGCCATTCATCGCACAAAATGTAAAGTTGTAGTGTTTTTGCAACTTCTAGCGTAGGAAACTGAGATAAATGCGTCATTTATATAGGGCTTGGTGGAGGACAATACCGCTATTGATAAGTACAGAAGAGTAGCGCATGTTGAAGAATTCTATGAAATCATTCGTGATGTCCATGAAAAGGATGTGTTACATGGTGGGTACAAGAAGACGTTTGAAAAGGTATGGTGTCATGTCGCCCATGTGTCTGTTACTGAATATGTATTCTTGTGCTCAGTTGCAGAGTTTGTATCATGCATGGGATCCCAAGATGCGTGGTTGAAAAATTTGTTTCTCTGTGCCCATCTTGTCAGCTTCGGAAACCACAGCTATCGACTCCTCCTCTGAAGCCAATCATTGCAAATGGGTTTTTCTGCAGATTGCAAGTAAGCAAATTGTTTGTCCTAGATTTATGTTACAATACTTTGTAATACCTGACCTGCTTTTACCCTTGGACTGTGTTAACAATTATTATTCATGCCTAATTTTAATTGCATTTACTCGATACATGGAGCACAAGTTTAGGCTTTACAGCTGGCTTCTAGAGCAATGCATTTATTTTTGGGTCAAAATAACATATATGCATGGCAGATTCACACACATGATAAAAGAAATTGACCAGTTTCATGTCAATCACATAGTAGTCCTTTAGTTGTGTGACTGTCACAGTAGTTATAGGCTTTTTTTTCTCTTTTGGAGTGCTACAATGTAGTTGGATCACAGTGTATAGCAGCACCCTGTGCAACAAATAGCCGGAGCCTTTCATTTGTACACTAAAGTTCTTAAATTTCTTTTCTAGATTGATCTGATTGATATGAGGCACCTTCCTCATGGCAATAAAAAGTGGATACTCCACTGTGTGGACCACTGGTCTAAGTTCAATTTTGCATATGCTTTGGAAGCTAAGAGTGCTGCCAATGTTGCAGATAATCTCAATACACATGTATTCCCTTATTTTGGAGTACCTCGCATTTTACATTCTGACAACGGTCGAGAATTTGTGAATGGGGTAATCGTTGACTTGCTAAAGCTTTGGAACTCTAATATTCAGTTGGTTAGTGGTCGCCCTAGACATCCTCAAAGCCAAGGATTAGTTGAAAGAGCCCATCAAACCCTGCACAAAAAGATGGCAGCCGAAATCAGTGCGAATGGTATGAAGACACCACCTTGGAGTGATTGGCTACCACGTATAGTTTGTAAGTTGGTTTTGTATATTAGAATTCATATAAGTTAAAAGTTGTTTTTTCCTTATAGATGCTATGAATACCCAAGTGCATGATACTACAGGAGTATCTCCATATGAACTTGTGTTTGGTCAAAAAGCCCGAAGTATCATCTTCCCAACACAGCAAAGTGCAATTGTGTTAGAGGAAGACTTGGCCGATGAAGGGATTGATGTTGGTTTTTCATCAGAAGCAAAGCAAGCAACAGTCATGAGCCCAGCGCATCAGCAAGCATTTCCAACAGAAGAGGAAGCAAAGATAGGTGCAGAGGATGCCCAGTGCTCAAAGAGCTCTTCACATCAAGTGTCTGTGACAAAGAATGTAGTCAATGGAGCCAAGGACACCCAGCATGCTGATGTTAGTGTGGCAGAAAGTGAAACAATTGAAAGAGAGCTACTTGAAGAGAATGACGAATCTGCTATAGATGAAGTCAAGTCAAATGGGGATCACAGGAATAGCGTACGAGAAAATGCACTTTCCACTTTGCTGAAGCATAAAGAGGTTAAAAATTATTGACTGTTTTTTGATTTTGATCAGATTTAGCGTGATGTTTGTTTTCATTCTTATAGATCAGAATCAAAGCTGACAAAAGTACCTTACTTCTGCTAAGAAGATGGCAGAAAGATACAACAAACAACACAGGACATTGTCATTTGTGATTGGTGAAAGTGTGTCAGTCAGTATTCCTCGTATTGATCGAGCCAGTTCCGACCTATCTCGCCTGCCTTGTGTTGTTGTTGAAATTGTCGAAGGAGACCAGAGCCTTTACAGATTGAGGTATATTGTTTTCAATTGTGTTACTTTTGCGAGTTACTTTGTGAATTCATCATCCTATGTGTTCAACTTCAGATGCCAACATGGAGTTTTAAATGTCTGCTACACTGCTGGAGAACTCAAGAAATACAACGGATCTGGAATGTGCGAAGTAGAGAATTGGCAAAATCAGCCTTTTATCTCATTAAGAGAAGCAGCTAGGAAACAAGCACCTTGGAATCATTTTGTGACCAATGCTTGCAAGTGTACGACCGGCTGCCTAAATCGCAAGTGTCAGTGTGTAAGGAAAAATATAAGCTGTAGCACCTACTGCCACAAATCGTCACCATGTTCAAACTGTACAACGTACGTTTTTTTTTGTTTAAATTTAAATTGATCAAAATGTACCATGTACCAAAAAATTTTCAGCAGTGTAACTCGCAAGATTATTGAAGATGTTCACACTGCCATTTGTGATGTAGATTTTGGCCCTTGGATCAAATTTTGCGCCCATATTCAAGGTAAGTCTAAACGCAAAATTGTGCATTACATGCAGTATCTCATTTGTATGTGATGATATGAATGACTTTTTAGGTAGTAAGGAACTGAAAGATGAACTGCTCTCATCACAGAGATTGGATTTATGGAGATCAGGCAATACAATGTATAACCGCAGAGAGGATGAAGACTTAGATGTACATGTAAGCATCGTGAACTGTAATTGTTTTTTGCATGTGTTGTACTTAATAACACAACCCAACCTTCACTGCAGCTTTCCAAATACATTCATGACTCAACGGAGTATGGACTGTATGTGAACACTCACGTATCACTTTGGCTTCATTCTCGGAGTTTTGACAAAAAGCCATCGCTTGTGCAAGCCTTGGGATTTGTCATAGTTAATAAAGATATACATACACAGTTTGATGCTTTTGTTTCATCCATGCCATTACTTTCCCAAGGCTGCTACCTGCAGTGTGGTCCATTGCTGCAGTACTGGAATACGCACATGAGGCCTATTCCCGCCACCATTGTGCAATTGTTTGGAGATGAATACCTCTTCCTTCATTATGCGGATGTGGATACTCTATGTGAATGGGTTTTCAAAGCAAGAGAAGAATTTGAGAAACATGATGAATCTGCAGAAGACACTGCTGAACATCCTGTGGAGTCTGAGTTGGAGGAGGGCAGGAAGACTAAGCGCAAATGCACCTCAAGGAAGCCAAAGCTCTGGATGAAATTTGGTGAATTTCAATTGTATGAAGCAGACAGGTAACATTGTAAAAATACGTGGGTGATTATATAAAACATTTATATCATCCTTTTTTGTTCAGATCTATTCTTGAAAACAACCAGTCCTGGTTGAATGACAACATCATAAATGCTGCGCAAACCCTCCTAAAGAGCAAGTATGGTACACCAGGTCTCCAGAATACAGTACTCGCCGCAGCACTCCAGGGCTGTATAGTAGGTGGAGAAGAGTTTGTGCAAGTGTTGAATTCTGGTGGAAACCATTGGCTTACCATATCTACTATCGGTTGTCCCTACTCTACAGTCAACATATATGACAGCATGTGTTGCACTCTACCAAGTACCACACAAAAGCAGATATGTGCACTGCTTATGACCCATGAACCAAATGTAACCCTGCGTTTCATCAATGTCGACAAGCAGAATAATGCCAATGACTGTGGTCTTTATGCATTAGCATTTTGTGCAGCTCTCTGTTCCGGAGATAATCCACAACACATCACCTTCTCTAACACTGACATGAGAAAGCATGTGTTGCATTGCTTGATGCAAAATGAAATGGAACCTTTTAATGGTAAGATGTTAAAAAGGAAGAAGATGGTAAAGGAGACACAGCTACTTGAAATCATCTGTACATGTCGGAGCATAGAAGATGGTAACATGGTGGAATGCGACGTTTGCAAGGAATGGTTCCATCAAGGGTGTATAACTGTACCAGAAAATGTTTGGAACACGCCTTCAACACCATGGATGTGTGATTCATGCAAGGATAGTTAAATGTACTCAAGGAACTTGCCTTTTTAGATCTGTTTTTTGTGTGCGCTCGTCGTTATTTTAATTTGCTGCATGCTATTTATTTCCAAATCATTAAATTTTCTGAATCTATACACTGTTAACTCATTCAAAACCGGTCAACCCGCTTTAAAACGGGTCAGTTTTGCATATTGGTTTTAAAATCGGTCGACCCATTTTAGAACCGGGTGACCGGCTTTAAAACCGGTCAACCCGCTTTAAAACGGGTCAGTTTTGCATATTGGTTTTAAAATCGGTCGACCCATTTTAGAACCGGTTGACCGGCTTTAAAACCGGTCGACCGGCTTTAAAACGGGCGACCCGTTTTAAAACGGGTCAGGTTTTAAATTGGGCCGTAACATATATATTGTGAGGGGGTACGGTCAGGAGAGACTCTTTTTTGTGATTAAAAGTTGTTGTTAGGAAGCTGACGTAGCTAGACGCTGGTGGTGATCGCGGCACTATAAGGACTATAAGGAGACGCAAGCGCGTAGTAATCCCTGGTGGTCCGTGACATTTTGGTGGCAGCGGTGGGATCGATCCTGAGACCGATCATCGGATCTTGGCATCGTGGCAACAGTTGTGCGGCGAGACCCAATCAACGTAATTGTGAGTTGTGAATCGTTGTATGACCACCAGGTCAGGGCGTACGTACAAGTCAGCTACGGAAAACCCTACAATGACGGAGGAAAGCGTGGCAGCCTTAATGCGGATACTGCTCGAGGACAGGAAGGCACGCGAAGAGCAGTACGAGGCGCAACAGGCCCAGATGCGCGAACAATTGCAGAAGCAACAAGAAAGGGACGAATTACAACAGGCCCAGATGCGCGAACAAATGCAGAGGCAACGAGAAAGGGACGAATTGGAGCAGGCCCAGAGGCGCGAACAGATGGAAAGGCAACGAGAAAGGGACGAATTGGAGAAGAACCAGATGCGTGAACAAATGGAGATGCTCCGTAGAGTGGTGGAGGAGTCGCGTCGACCAGAGGAACCGAGAATGAGACCGACGGAAGGCGAAGCCAAGTTAGTAAAGCTCACGGAACAAGATGATATCGAGTCTTACCTGACAACGTTCGAGCGAATCATGCACGCGTATGAAGTCAAGGACGAACGTTGGGCGGTGAAGATCGCTCCGCAATTGACAGGCAAGGCGCAGCAGGCATATGCGGCTATGAAGGCCGAGGATGCTGGCAACTATCAATTGGTTAAGGAGGCTATCTTGAGACGCTACGACATCTCGGAACAAACCTACAGACAGCGGTTCAGAGATGCCGTGATGAAGAAGGATGAGACTGTCAGCGAACTAAATGTACGTTTGATTGATTTGTTTCTTAAGTGGACAAAAGGGTGTAAAACTGTTGAACAGCTGAGGGATCTTATGATTTTGGAGCAGCTGGTGAACACACTGCAAACTGAGGTTAGACGGAGAGAAACCCCAAGACTTCAGCAGAGGCAGCTAAACTGGCAGATGACTATCTGTCTGCACGGAAGCAGAATGGGAGTCGGCTAGTTCAGGAGAGAAAGTTCGACCAGAAGGCTACTGTGGATGGCAAGAAGAAGACAGCATCTGAAACTGTACCAAGGCAGGGGGGTGAGCCGAATAGGGACAGTGCTACTCAAATGGCTGTTGGGAAAAGGTCATCCAAAAGGGAGATCCGTTGTTTCAACTGTAAGGAGACAGGCCACATGGCACGGGATTGTCCAAGCAATGCCTTGTTTGGTGAGGAACAGGGAATGCTAGGAATCAAGCACAGTGGTGTTGTTGAAGGTAAAGCAGTAGAGGATATAATGTGTTGGATACAGGTTGTTCTCGAACAATGGTGCGGGGAGATTTGGTGCCAGGAGAAAAGCTACTGGAGGGCAGATGTGCAGTGGTGCGTTGTGCACATGGGGATACAGTGGTGAATAGCTATGGCACAGATTTGCCTGGAGGTAGATGGGCACAAGATCAATACTGCCGCGGCTGTATCTAACACTTTACCTATGGCAGTTCTCTTAGGTACAGATGTACCTGAGCTCTTGACACTCCTTAATTGCAGGACTCTGAGGGGCAAGGTGGAGACCTCGGAAGCGTTTGCGACGACGCAAGCAGCAAGCAGGAGGAGAGTTGAGGAGGAGAGAGAACAGGCCAGGAGGGAACAATCATCGGGGGTTCAGCCGAAGCCAGTGCTTGCTGAACAACCAAAGGAATCGTGGGACCTAGATGCTGAGCTGGATGAGGCTATTTTCCAAGGAGGAAGACAGCGGCCCACTCAGTCAAGGAGTCAGAAGAGGCAGAAAAGACAGGAACACAGTCGGAGGGTGTGTCCTCAGCTACCTGCAGATACCGGGTTGAATTTGGCAGCCAGCGAGTTACAGAAACTCCAGGAGACTGATCCAACTCTATCAGCGCTCTGAAAGGTTAGTGGTCGAGAGGTTGATAGTGGTGGTGGTGGATCAGATGTTAGTGTGGTGGTAAAGAATGGCTTGATGTACAGGGTGAAGACACGGACAGGGGAGTTGCCAGGGAGGGAGCAGTTGGTTTTACCAAATCAGTGTCGTAGGTTAGTCATTAAGCTGGCTCACAGCATTCCCCTAGCTGGACACATGGGAAGGAACAAAACTATTGGACGAATACTGCAGAGGTTCTATAGGCCCACAGTGTATAAAGATGTGGCAGAGTTCTGCAAGCGGTGTGAGACTTGTCAAAAGTCGTCTAAGTGGAAACCGAAAAGGGCTCCTTTGGTTCCTCTTCCGATCCTGGATGAACCGTTCAGAAGAATCGCCATGGATATCGTAGGTCCACTTCCAAGGAGTCGTTCTGGGAACCGATATTTACTTGTCATATGTGACTATGCTACTAGATTTCCAGAAGCCGTTCCTATGAGATCAATTGATGCAGAAAATGTGGCTGAGGAGCTGTTGAAGCTGTTTGCACGTGTTGGGATTCCTGTAGAGATCCTAACGGACCAGGGGTCGAACTTCACCTCGCAGCTTCTGTCAGAGCTGTACAGCATGCTGCACATTCATGGGATTCGTACGACACCCTACCATCCCCAAACAGATGGGTTGGTAGAACGTTTTAATCAGACGTTAAAAGCAATGCTTCGCAAGACTGCAGTTCAGGAGGGAAAGGACTGGGATCTCCTCATTCCATATGTTCTATTTGCGTATCGGGAAGTACCACAGAGTTCAACGGGTTTCTCACCATTTGAACTCCTGTATGGAAGAGAGGTTAGAGGACCTCTGGATGTGGTGAAAGAGACATGGGAAGCATCAGAGAGGAGCAACCAGAGTGTCGTGTCCTATTTGGTGAACATCAGGGAAAAGTTGGAAAAAATGATGGCATTGGTACGGGAGAACGTGGAAAAAGCTCAAAAGGTACAGAAGGCCTGGTACGACCTCAACACTCGACAGAGGGTCTTCAAGGAGGGAGACAGTGTCCTGGTTCTACTACCAACTTCGAACAACCCATTACTGGCACAATGGCAAGGGCCATATAAAGTGGTAAAAGCAGTGGGTAAGGTGAATTACTGTGTGGATATGCATGATCGTCGTAAGCATCACAGGGTGTTCCACGTAAACATGTTGCGAGAGTTCTACCCAGATAACCATCAGCAAGTGGTAGGATGGGCGGAAGATATGGAGACAGACCTGCAGGAGGAAATACCAGTGTGGAAGGATGGTGAAGCTGTCACCTTTGACAGTTGTCACATGGGAGAACAGCTGACCCTTTAGCAGAAAACAGAGCTATGCACTCTACTGAAGGAGGTATCAGGTGTCATGAGTAATATACCAGGAGTGACCAGGATGGCTGAGCATCGTATTGAGACCGGAAATGCTCGCCCCGTCAAGTTACCACCCTACAGGATCCCTCAGGCGTACAGAGAAACAATACAGTTGGAGGTGAAAGAGATGCTGGAAGCAGGAATAATTGAACCCTCTACCAGTGACTGGTGTGCTCCAATTGTTCCAGTGAAGAAGAAGGATGGCACTTTGCGGTTATGTGTGGACTACAGGAGGCTGAATGCAGTTTCAGAGTCAGATGCTTACCCAATGCCTCGGGTGGATGATCTCATCGACAGGGTGGGAGGAGTAAGCTACATCACAACGATGGATCTGACACGTGGTTATTGGCAAGTTCCTGTGAGTCCAGATGACAAGCATAAGACTGCCTTTGCAGCACCCAGTGGGTTGTTCCAGTTCACCCGAATGCCATTTGGATTGAAGGGAGCACCAGCCACGTTTCAGAGGTTGGTTGACCGAGTGCTGCAAGGTTTGGAGGAATTCAGTGGTGCTTACATAGATGACATCATCGTGTTCAGCAAATTGTGGACAGATCATGTCAGACACTTACAGGCAGTCCTTGGAAGACTCCAACTTGCAGGACTGACCGTGAAGATTTCCAAGTGTCACTTCGGAGTAACTGCGTGTTCATACCTAGGCTTTGTGGTGGGTGGCGGTTTGGTGAAACCAGAGCCATCTAAGGTGCAGGCGGTGTTGAACTTCTCTACTCCAACTGACAAGACTGGTGTGAGAGCATTTTTGGGACTTACCGGCTATTACAGAAGATTCATCCCAGACTTTGCATCTCTGGCTGCACCATTGACAGACTTAACACGAAAGTGTGCACCTATGAGGGTTAGCTGGAGCAATGAATGTGAGCAAGCATTCAAGAGCCTCAAGGGTTGCTTGTGCTCTGATCCAGTACTCCGGAGTCCAAATTTTGAGAAGCAGTTTATCTTGCAGACTGATGTTTCCAATCGAGGGATAGGAGCTGTGCTGAGCCAGTGTGACGAGGAGGGTCAGGAGCATCCAGTGGCCTATTACAGTAGAAAGCTTCTTCCACGAGAGGAGAGGTACTCCACTG
Organism: Ephydatia muelleri; assembly: GCA_013339895.1. NCBI lineage: Eukaryota > Metazoa > Porifera > Demospongiae > Spongillida > Spongillidae > Ephydatia > Ephydatia muelleri. The sequence continues at coordinate 1,221,479 of JABACO010000024.1, forward strand.
TAGAGAAAGAGTGCTTGGCTATCAAGGAGGCAATTCATCATTTCAGAACGTATCTGTTAGGCAGGCAATTCAAGGTGGAGACGGACTTGTATGGATGGACCGTCTGAAGGACACTAATGCCCGGCTAACTCGATGGAGCCTGCTGTTACAGTCATATGATTTCCTGGTGGAGCATCGCAAAGGCTTAAAGAATGGGAACGCGGATGGACTCTCAAGGGGACCCTGGCATCAAGAAGCAGCAAATGACTTTGCTGCTGAAGAAGGGGGGAGGAATGTGAGGGTCCGGGAACCCGACCCTCTGGACAGAGGTGACGTGATCTCTGAACTGGGGCCGCCGCGGGAGCCATACAGACACATTGTGGTGCAATAGATAGAGGGCGGGCGGGGAATGTTCTGGAATGTTCTACTGTTGCTATATATATTGTGAGGGGGTATGGTCAGGAGAGACTCTTTTTTGTGATTAAAAGTTGTTGTTAGGAAGCTGACGTAGCTAGACGCTGGTGGTGATCGCGGCACTAAGGACTATAAGGAGACGCAAGCGCGTAGTAATCCCTGGTGGTCCGTGACAACAGCGAGACCAGTATATACTTTAAATAATGCTGTCATTGTGGCATGTGATGAAACATTGGAGGAGGTACCTCCATTATGTGTGAGATCACTACAACATAATCATCTGTTCATACATGCTGTGTGGTTTGGATGGCATGTACACAGAGTGATTACAGGCTATGATGTCATACACATGTAGTGATGTGTAAATTTACACACTACTCCCTGCATGCTGTGTGGCTTGGGTCACATGTACATGTACAGAGGTATGTATTTTTCACAGGCTATGATGTCGTACAGTGTACACATGTAGATTTTGTGTGAATGTATTTAGTGTTACATGTTCTTCCATAACCGTTTTCACTTCCACATGCAAACTTGCTTAACAATGCTTCCATACCTATAATGTACATGTACTACTCATGGGAGAGCTGGTGGGTAGATGGACTGAACATGAAGAGGGTAAGGGGAGGAGGTATGTGAACTGACCCTCTTCCTCACACCATTCCTTTCCACACCCTCTATCTTCACATGCTCTATAACATGCACCCATCTCCCACACCCTCCTATATTACACCCTTTCTTATCACACTCACACCTACCCGCCTACAGACACCCATTTTCCCATGCCCTCCGTTCCCATCATCCTGCCTCACCAAACCCTCACCCATCACACCCTCCCTCCCAATACCCCCTCTCTTAACACGCTCCCCAATCACACGGTAGGAGACAACTTGGAGAGAGAAAATGTTTATTGATGTCATGTGTCTATTGTACATGTATTCTTCACTTGGTCGGACATTTTAGTATGTCATGTTGTGCATGACCCTGTAGTGTATGACCTTTGTGATGACATAATATACATTGATGTACTTTGATACCGTTGAAAAGTCAGCTACATGGAGTGACTGGAGAAGACCTACTGTACCTGGCCCATTCAGAAGCCTCCATTGGAGTTTAGCAACAAGACAAACTGGACACACCTACCTCATCCGTTACATTCACGTCCACATGACCCTCGGTCACTAGTCTCCTCACAGTGGCTATGTCTCCGTCACATGCAGCCGAGAGCAGTAGTGTTGTTGCTGCTACCTGCATGTGTGGAACAATAATGTCCCTCATAAGTACAGTGTAGATCAAATCCAACATGTGACATGCATTACATGTCTGTACTCAATACACACAGCTTGCAACATATGAGGGTCAGGGGAGGAGGAGATAATACACAGTACTACACAGTCTCTAGCAATGCCCATGTACGTGATCATGTGGCATGCGATGCCCATGTGCAGGATCATGTGATCATGTGATGTGATCATATGACATGCAATGCTGATGTATGTGACTTTACATGCAGTGTTTGTGTGGACTTATTTTGGATGCAAAATGCATGTATTGCTACTGTCACGGACTTAGGTCTTCTCTGACGAGCTCCAAAGGCTTGCGCACCGAAAATAGCCGAAGTTATAGTCAATAGCTTAATACATGATAACAGGCATCATGGCATAGCATAGCATAGCCTTTAAATACTACTACAAACATTAAATCAGTAGCACCAGGCCTAACTAGGGTTCAATTACAGACAATAGTTTATGGGCTAGCTATACAAGCCAAGTTCACTCTCGCGGATGTAATATCTAATAAACACGTCCGATTCCCCGGGCTCCGCTGAGTTCACAATCCCTCACACTACATGTTCAGGTACGAGGGAATGGAGTTACACTGCACACTAACGACACTACACAAGGCTATGCCGGTTACCTGGTCAAGCATGTACTGAATATTAAAATTATAATAATTAACTTTTGGCATTACGATGCAATAATATAATTTTTTTGTGACCGATATCGATAACAGAATACATGCAACGACAACAGAAACAGGACAGGTGTAATCCAATGCAAACTAATGATGTGCAATCGATATCCCATTGTCGTTAAGTATGGTCTGACAATAATGATGTAATGAACATGAATACCCGCCGCATGTTGTGTAAGTGCCTGGAGGACCACAAACGAGAATGCAACTAACGCGGTCCAAATGTTCTGTCTAAAACGCGCCAACTAATGGCTTGTGTTCCATACTGGACCCTGCGGACCTAACAGCACTCTTCCACGCACGGGTGGAAGGGTTCGCACGTCACGAGTGATGCGCATCGGCACGCATGCCCGAAGGCCTTGTGCTAGACCCTGGCCTCGACCTTCGCCTTAGGCACACGAGGATTGCCTTATTTTTAAGGTTCAATGCCATTATTACATCACTGTCATGACGATGCTCTATCGCTACCGAGTCATGCCAGAGATAATATATTATCTCTGGTCATGCATGCTGAAATTAAGAACACACCTACCTCATCCGTTACATTTACATGTACGTCCACACGACCTTCAGGCGGTATGGTGGCTGTGTCACTTACAGCCCGGGTCCTTTGTGTTGCTGTCTGTGCGTACCACATCAGTTTGACTCGTAAACATACATTAAATCTACCCTGGTGACTTACTTGACCCATGCCTCTATTACTAGCTGTATACACTCAGTCAGGGCGGATATAGGGCGGGGGGGGGGGGGGGGGGGTGGGGGGGTGGGGGGCCAGGGGGTCCGGACCCCCCTTTCCTATATGAAGATGACGTAATGCATACTGTAGCGTTCTGCATGTTGCTGTCCTTGGATTTGCAAGACTGCACATCGTTCTAGCCAAGTGGGGTCTATATCAATCTAATGCAATCCTACGTGTATTAATGAAATATTTAATCATGGAATGGTGCGTGTGAGCAGGAATTGAGGTAAGCGATCAAAAGACGTGAATGGGATGGATCTCAGATTCTTTTCCTCAGAAAACAGATAGCTATAGAGCTAAATAAACTAACAATACTAATATTATAGTAAAACATACATGTACATGAGTCGTTTATAGACCGACATGTACACAAATTCACAAAAGCTTTGCGTCACGAATTTAATTGCTGAGCAGTACGAACTATAGCATTGTCGTCGCTATCCATGCAGGCTCTAGTATTCCGGATATCGCGTGATGTATATGTATTGGATATCACTGTGAATTTCATGCTTCATAAACGCAAAAGTAAGAAAGCGGCTGGGGCTTCGCCCCAGAGCCCACTGGAGGAGCTATCACCGCTCCCCCAGACCCCCTTGCTGTCACGGGAGGGGCACGCCCCCTCCCCCCAGTTGTGAATATATTTATCAGACCCCCCCCCCCCCCCCCCTTTCCCAAAATCCTGGATCCGCCCCTGGTCACTCAGCCTACCGGTACGGTCCCAAATATTATACCACTCCCACATGAATTGCAACGCGCATGCCCAAAGATACAGCGTGGAGATGGCCTTATAATTAGCTTGGCAATTAGTGAAGATTAGAAGAACCTATCTCTCACCGCTCCCTACATAGTTGGCCGAGCAAATAAATGTGCATATTCACATTATCTTCATAACGGAAAAAAGAATTACACAGACCCAGAGATGTCAGTCCTCAGGTCCCACTGCAGTGATTTGACGCGAGTTGAACTTCTGTAAATACTTGTTACGTTTGTAGCAATTCATGCGATGGCAAGAGAGTTTTCAATTCATCCGGCAGCGTTATGAACAAAAGCAGTTACTCCAAACCTTGATTCATATTCTATCACCGAAATGGAAACACTTGAACACAAAGTCACTCCTGGTCAAGAAGCTGGCCGACAAGATGGGAACGAGATGATAGCGGTTCAAGAGTCACCCACACACGCCCTCTCGGATGTGCAGTGCATGGGAGAGACAACTACATTAAACTCTCATGTCAAGTAAAGCTGTTCTCGTACGTGTTGGGTTTGGCTATAACTTCTATATACAAAACAGCTTTGGACTTAAAATCTAATCGATCGGCTTCATAGGGGATATCATTTTGAATGTTCTCCTTGATGTCACAAGTGTTGGACTACATTATAAAGTGGGTCTTTCAAACTCGAATGAAAATGTTTCAACAAATATTGAATTAGTTAGCGAACAGACCTATTACTTTAAATACTGTACTGCATGAGTAGGCTAATTTAGATACCCTATCTCCCTGCCGAATCGTTTCAAATACAAAGTTCGCAGATGAATCGGTTCCACTGTAGTATTGATTTAGAAACTGATTGATGCGCCTATTTACATTTAGCAGTACAGTTTTGTGCCCTCACACATCATGTGGGGTGGTGTGCAGAAATGATTTTTTGCTACTTTTCACATTGTCTGCTGTCTCTTGTTTTAACATGGGACGCTCATCATACCCTCCACCATCCCACCCTTCCCATTACCCTCTCTTAACGCTTTGAATGCCAAGTGCACATTTGCTTGCAAACACAACCATCACATCATTCATACATGAGTTAGATATTGCGTGCAAAAATGTGTTGATCAGTCTCAACTCTATGATGCATGCATATGCTACCTACACTTGTAACCTTATAAGTCCATGTACAAAGTAATTATATTTCCTCTTACACTGGCTAAAGAACCCCATTATTCAGATGATTTCAATTCACTTCACTAAAGCATCACTTCAACACTCCAAGAACAGGAATGTGTAGCCCAGATCAATGTAGTATATCATGCCTGTTCACTCCTCACTTTTGCAAGTTTGCATTATGGGTTGTTGCAACAAAAGCCCAGCAGGTTAAAATAGACACACAAAAAGTGCTAACAAACCGGGACCACATACATGTTAGTTCAAACATTTGTATGACTATTGGGTTATATGCATGTCAGTATTGCACTTGCATGCAAATTCGAAGTGATTTTGATCAACACAAGATAACACATGCATGAATGGTAAGGCAGATAATTCTCGTTTTGTGAGCATGCATGTACATCTGCACTTGGCGTTCAAAGAGATAACATGATCCCTAATCGCATGATAGGATCACCCGATACACTGGTCATCCGTACTCAAAATCCAATTCCTATACTAACAGTTACATATATTTAGCGATACTACCGTTTCCCATTCGTCCAATCACTTATTTTCCGAGTGGTCTGTTAAACCCATTCGTTACAAGAATTACTTTGAGGAAGTGGCTTTGTATTCCCACCAAGTGCAGAATACATGTACAATAGACACATGACATCAATCATGTTATTCTCTCCCAAAGTTGTCTTGTCTGAGAGTTTGGAGGTGTAACAAATCCACATGTAAAGCAACAGCCGTCTGACAAGGAAATAACAATCTAGGAATCTTTATAGCTATTTATACACCTGGTTTTCTTGAATAGTTGGTCCACGATACTAAGGGTCTGGGGACTGCAATATCCCAGTAATCTACATAATTGTATGGTTACAAGGTTTCAGGGATTACTATACATGTAGAGCTTTGTGCTGCAAACACACACTCCATTCTGTACTCATTTTCTTTTTACCAGACCACCTATGTTATGGTTACCATGGTACCACGATGAAAAAACAACGAAGACTATGAACATCATGCATACCAGTGAGTACAATTAAATAAATTGATATTGCACAAAAGTGATATTCTTAAGACTACAAGGTCTGTAACGAGAGTATGTAACATTTCTTTTGATCCAGTTGCATTCCTCTATGACTGTCTATCTGCTCAGTTTTATCTGCTGTCTTGTGCCACAATCCAATTAGAAAGAAGTATCCCCACTTCCTCCTCCCCTCACTCACTAATTTCATTGTGTGCTGCAGTCCAACCTACCCACTTTATCTCATCTCTGGTTGCCCTTTCTGACCAATAATCCGTTCTGGAATAACAATTGTTTTACTGATTGCTTAAGTGTACCGACTAATTGGTAAGCGGTAAAGAAAAACCTCCCTCCCTCACCCACCCTCCCTCCCCTCACCCATCTCTTCCCTCAACCCATCTCCTCCCCTCCCTCCCTCACCCATCTCCCTCCCCTCACCCATCTCCCTCCCCTCACCCATCTCCCTCCCCTCACCCATCTCCCTCCCCTCACCCATCTCCCTCCCCTCACCCATCTCCGCCCCTCACCCATCTCCCTCCCCTCACCCATCTCCTCCCTCACCCATCTCCCTCCCCTCACCCATCTCCCTCCCCCTCACCCATCTCCCTCCCCTCACCCATCTCCCTCCCCTCACCCATCTCCCTCCCCTCACCCATCTCCCTCCCCTCACCCATCTCCCTCCCCTCACCCATCTCCCTCCCCTCACCCATCTCCCTCCCCTCACCCATCTCCCTCCCCTCACCCATCTCCCTCCCCTCACCCATCTCCCTCCCCTCACCCATCTCCCTCCCCTCACCCATCTCCCTCCCCTCACCCATCTCCCTCCCCTCACCCATCTCCCTCCCCTCACCCATCTCCCTCCCTCACCCATCTCCCTCCCTCACCCATCTCCCTCCCCTCACCCATCTCCCTCCCCTCACCCCATCTCCCTCCCCTCACCCATCTCCCTCCCCTCACCCATCTCCCTCCCCTCACCCATCTCCCTCCCCTCACCCATCTCCCTCCCCTCACCCATCTCCCTCCCCTCACCCATCTCCCTCCCCTCACCCATCTCCCTCCCCTCACCCATCTCCCTCCCCTCACCCATCTCCCTCCCCTCACCCATCTCCCTCCCCTCACCCATCTCCCTCCCCTCACCCATCTTTCTCCTCTCAGCCATCTCCCTCCCACTTACTTATACTCGATACAATAGTTTGTTTCTATATGACCACCAATTGCCACTGTAGCAGATGTCCCAGCTCATTATAGAGGTTTTGAATGATTATCACAACTGAAACACAAGTCACATATTGACAGACTCTGCATGCAATTGCAAAGTTCCAATATAATGTGTCCTCAACTGCACTTGCACAAGCAAGGAAAACTCAAACATTGGAGCATATGGTTCTGATCAATGACTCATGTACAAAGCAGGTGAGCAAAGGTGAGTATGGCTATGTCACCTCATGTACCAATTTAAAGAAGAAGTGGTCAACATGGCAGCCCAAGTTGGGATGGGGTGGGTGAGGGAGGAGGTTGGGTGAGGGGAGGGGAGGAGGTGGGTGAGGGGAGGGAGGAGGTGTGTGAGGGGAGGGAGGAGGTAGTGAGGGGAGGAGATGGGTGAGTAGAGGAGGAGGTGTGTGAGAGGAAGGAGCAAAAGGTGGATGAGGGGTGTGTGGGGAGAGAGCGGATGATGAGGGGACAGAGGAGATGTGTGAGGGGAATGAAGTGGTGGTGCTGGGTGAGGGAGGGAGATGGGTGAGGGGAGGAGGTGTGTGAGGGCAGGGAGATGGGTGAGGGGAGGGAGATATGTCCAGTATGTGTATCATGTGCATGTGTGTTGAATGTGTGAATGATGTACATGCATGTTTGTTGTTAGATACATCAGGAGACCGTTGAGGCAGGGGTGCCCTTTGGACCATGTGATGGATAATTAATTAGACTGTAAAATAAATTGCCTCATCAAATGATACTTTCAAGATGTCCCATTGTCACAAAAAATTGAAATACAGCATGCTCACAACACTGAAGTGTGACTAATATTTAAGCTCAACATTCATCATCTCATACCCAGACCCAAATGTAGTAAGCATTATTGAGTACAGTATATAATGCTGCTGCAAGTGATAATGCTTACTACTTGTGATTATATAATAGTACTTTGGTACTATTTAAAGGTCCTTCCATTCAAGTGTGTTAGAGGTGTCATGGGACCAGGACAAAGACGGATAAAACTACTGTAGCCATCCTCTAAATTTGACCTTTACTGTGTACAGTAGATGGATGATAGAGTTAGTGATGTGCACAACAGATGTAACATGTCAATGTGGGTATGTGAACAAACACTCTTCCTGACACACTCCATAACCTGCACACATCTCCCACACCCTCCCACATCACACCCTTTATTATCACACCCAAACTACCCTCCCACCCACATCCACCTCCACACCCACACCTCCCTCCCCCCACCCACATCCACCTCCCCACACCCACCTTCTCACACCCAAACCTCCCTCCCCCACCCACCTCCAACTCCTTACACACCCACCTCCCCAAACCCTCCATTCCCATCATCCTTCCTCATCAAACCCTCTCATCACACCCACCCTCCCCATACCTCTTGTGAAGTCCTTAGACTATCCAGATGTAGCATGGTTCCCAAATCACACCAATATCTTAATAATAGCATACATTACGTGCACGAGATCTGTCTATACTAATTACACACACAGTTACATATCAGTATGCCACATTTCCTCCCCTCTTATTTTGTTCTCAGCGGCTCTCATCGCCGAATCTTTTTAGAGGCTTGACCACCCTTCCTGAGCGTGTCCGCTGTAGCTCCTCCATCAGTGGGGAAGCCGTGACTTCCTTGGACTTAGCTTGTAGTTTCCTGGGCGGGTCCGTTGTAGCTCATCCGTAAGTGTGACCGGTATGGTGACTTTCTCAGACATGGCTTCTGGGTTGGTATTCCCTTTGCTGCTATTCTCTACTTGTCCTGGTCCTTGTGCCACCGCGAGTTCCGGTCGGGTCTCAGGTAACTCCTCCCTTGACTCTTTGCTTGGCTTTACACGGGTGTGACCTTCAATATTCCTGCCTGTTTGGGTCCTTGTCTCCACCTCTGGTTCTGGCCCATGGTCACCGTCAATTATTTCTGCTCTGTGCCACCCACTCCTGTGACCATTTGGTCTGCATGTCTTCTCCATGGTGTTCCCGAACGAACCTCCACACTGTATGAGTTGGCGCCTGTCTTACTGAGTACGACTGCTGGTTGCCATCCGACTGCTGGTTGCCATCCGAGGGTGGTTTGGTCGGTAGTCCCGCACCATCACCTGATCTCCTTCCTTGAACTCTCTGCTCACAGTCATTCGTGTCTCTGCCTGTGTACCCCACCTTGCAAACATGGCCCTCAATTCATTCAATGTCTTCTTCGTGGACGTGTCTTCCATGATAACCACCTTTGGCCATTTGGAGTAGGTGTCTACTGCCACTAAGAAATGCTTCCCTTCAAAGGGTCTCGTAAAGTCTATGTGTACCCTCCTCCACGGCCCTTTTGGAAACTCCCAGAGGTGTACTGGTGTCAACTTAGAGTCATGTTGAACCATCCTGCAACCATCACAGTTCTTAGTGCTGAACTCAATATCCTGGTCAATTCTTGGCCACCATACATGACCACGTGCCAGGGCTTTCATTTTCACCACTCCAAGATGTCCACCATGAATTTCATCCAACACCTTTCTTTGTAGACTGGCAGGTATTACCACCCTAATCCCCCATAGTAGGCAGCCTTGTTCCGCCTCAAGTTCTCCTCTCTTATCTTGGAATGATTTCAGTTCTTCTGGTATGTCCACTGGCCAACCAACTTAGATAAACTCTAACACCCTCGATAACACAGGATCCTTGGCAGTTGCTTCTCGTAACACTGTAGTCGTCACTGGAATCTGCTCCAGTTGGTTGAGTCTGAATTCTGGACAATCGTCCAACTCTTCCCTGTCTTGCCTTTCCACCTCTGTAGCCTCCGTCAGGGGTATGGGACAGGACTGCTCCCAGACCGTAGGCACTCGCATCACAAGCGAGTACCAATGGCATTCTTGGGTTGAAGTGTGTGAGAACCAAGTCTGATGCAATCGCATTCTTAACCTTTATGAAGGACTCAGTGCATTCCTTAGACCAACACCACTTGGTATTCTTCTGCAGGAGCCGATGCAGTGGGGCCAGTGTATTAGCCAGATTTGGCTGAAACCGATTGTAGTAGTTTACTAAGCCCATAAATGCTCGCAATTGGGAGACATCTCTTGGCACTGGTGCCTCCGTGATGGCTCTCTTCTTCGCTTGTGTCTTATGTAGCCCATCTGCATCGATGTGGTGTCCACAGAACTCCAAGCTTGTCTGGAAAAATGCACACTTGTCCATAATGATTGCTACATTGTGTCTCTCTAGTCTTTCCAGCACTTGCTCCAGAATGTGGAAGTGTTCCTCCTCACTGGAGCCTGCAACTATTATGTCATCAAGCAAGCATTGCGTTTTTGGAATCCCTGTAGTATCAGTTCCATCATGCGCTGCCACAATGCTGGTGCTGAGGACATTCCAAATGGTAATCTGTTATATCTATACAGCCCCTGATGCGTACTGACGGTGCAGAGTTCCTTTGCCTGTTCTTCAAGTTCCATTTGCAGGTAGGCATGCCAGAGATCCACCCTACTGAAAATTGTGCTTCCACCCAGCGACGCAAATATGTCTTCGATCAATGGCAAGGGGTACTTGTCGACCTTTATGGCTTGATTCACTGTCATTCTAAAATCTCCACACAGTCGAATTGACCCATCCTTCTTAGGTGCAACCACCAGGGGGTAGCCCATTCACTGGTAGACACCGGTGCAATGATTCCCCCTTTCTCCAGTCTCTCTAGTCCTATCTCCACTCTTGTCCGCAAACTGTAAGGTACTGGTCTGGCCTTTAGGAACACTGGGGTTGCCCCTTCCTTCAATGGTAGCTGTGCCTTGGTTCCCTTGCATGAGCGTTCCTTGTTCTTTCTGCATTCCAGGATACTTTTCTAGCAATCTCTTCAATCGCAGTGTTCTACTTTGCTTCTCATCACCTGCCTTCAGAACCTTAATTTCCCCCCAGTCTATGGGAATCCGGCTTAACCAGTTCCGACACATCAACGGGGCCCATCCACCACCACCAGCTTTAGGCGTTCCACTGTTCCATTTTTAGCTACTTGCACTGTTATCTCCCCAAGGGGCCTAACTCGCTGTTCCGTGTATGTTTTCAGATTGACCGTAGATTTCCACAGGTGGATGTGTGCCATTTTCTCCTTATGCATCGTATAGGGCATGATGGACACTGCTGCCCCAGTGTCCAGTTCCATTTTGATGGGCTGTCCCTCCATTATTACCGAACATACATTGGTTTATGCGCCTTCCACTGTTTGAGTGGATTGCCGGTTGAGACTTCCATTCCATGAAGCGCTTCGCCATCTGTGCTGTCTTCAGTGTCAGACCTACTGTCTCCTTTTAGTTCCTTAATCCCCCATGCCTCCCTCATGCTCTCTGCCTTCATCTTCTTTCTGCACACCCTCTCAGAATGACCTTGTAACTTGCAAAACCTACAGCGCTCCCACCAGAACCTGCATTGGTTTGGTAAGTGGTTTCTCCCACCGCGATAGCATGGCCCCGTAGGAGCATCTCTGTTGGCCCTGACATGCGGTGAACGTCCTTTGGCTGGCCTTCATGCAGCTCAGCCACATCCCTTGCTGCCATCTCTTCAAGTTCTGCAACTTCTAGAGCCTTCGCAAATGTCAAGTCTGCCTTGCCTAGGAGTCGCTTTTGCACCGCCCCATCCGCATGCCACATACCAGTCTATCTCTTAAAGCGTCTGAGAGCGTGTCCCCTAAGTCGCAGTGCTCAGCCAACTTTTGTAGGCTGGCAGCGTAAGCCTTAATACCTTCTGTTTCTTTTTGGTCCCTCTTGTACAACCGAAACCTTTCGGTTGTACAAGAGGGTTTTGGTGCTAAATGGACCCTTAGCGTTTCCACCAATTCGCCAAACGTCTTGTCCTTCAGCCTTGTAGGTGCCACCAGGGCTCGTAGCAAGCCGAACGTTTCCTTGCCCACGCATGCTAGTAAAGTATCTTTCTTTTGGTCGTCCCCCACCTTGTTGGCGCTAAAAAAGTGTTCCAACCGCTCTACGTAACTAGGCCATGTTTCGGACGTGCTGTCAAATTCCCCTATCTTTCACAGGTATCCAGCCATTGAAATGAACGACTCACTGTGCTATCCCACCCACGTCGCCACTGTGAAGTCCTTACACTATCCAGATGTAGCGTGGTTCCCAAATCATAACAATATCTCAATAGCAGCATACATTACGTGCACGTGATCTGTTTATACTAATTACACACACAGTTACATATCAGTATTCCACACCTCTCTTAACACGCTCCCTAATCACATGGTAGATCACCAAATACACTCTCAGGCTTGAAGAGAGAATATCTTTAATGATGTCATGCATCCATTGTACATGTATTCTAGACTTGGTGGGACATTTTAGAATGTGGTCATTGCATGACCCTGTAGTGTATGACCTTTGTGATGATGTAATCATACATTGATGTACTTTGATACTGTTAAAAAGTCCCTCCATTGAAATGTGTTACAAGCTACATGGAGTGACTGGAGAAGACCTACTGTACCCGGCCCATTCAGAAGCCTCCATTGGAGTTTAGTAACAAGACAAACTGGACACGCCTACCTCATCCGTTACATTCACATGACCCTCGGTCACTAGTCTCCTCACAGTGGCTATGTCTCCATCACGTGCAGCCGAGAGCAGTTGTGCCTGCATGTGTGGAACAATAATGTCCCTCATAAGTACAGTGTAGATCAAATCCAACATGTGACATGCCTCACATGTCTGTACACAATACACACCGCCTACAACATATGAGGGTCAGGGGAAGAGGAGATAATACACAATGGTGCATAGACTCTAGCAATGTCCACGTGCATGATCATGTGACCTGCAATGCCCATATGCATAATAATGTTACCTGCAATGCCCATTTACGTGATCACGTGACATGCAATGTCCATGTGCGTGATCATGTGACATGCGATGCCCATGTGCGTGATCATGTGACATGCGATGCCCATGTGCATGATCATGTGACATGCAATGTCCATGTATGTGACTTTGCAGTGCTTGTGTAGACTTATTTTTATGCAAAATGCATGTATTGCTACATGTTCAGGTACGAGGGAATGGAGTTACATTGCACACTAACGACACTACACAAAGGCTATGCCATTTACAGGAAGGCGCCCTCGTCCAGTGGTGGTTTAGTGGTCGTTGACGGCCGAAACATTGCCCAAAAATTTTAGTGTAAGTGCCTGGAGGACCACAAACGAGAATACAACTAACGCGGTCCTAATTTTCTGTCTAAACGCGCCAACTAACGGCTCGTGTTCCGTACTGGACCCCGTGGACCTAACTCTTCCACGCATCGGGTGGAGGGTTTCGCACGCCACGGGTGACGCGCATCGGCATGCATGCCCGAAGGCCTATTGCTAGTTCCCTGGCCTCGACCTTAGCCTTAAGCACACGGGGATTTTCTTATTTGTAGGGTTCCCTGCCGTTATTACATCACTGTCACGACGATGCTCGATCGCTACCGAGACTTGCATGCTCAAATTAAGAACACACCTACCTTATCCGTTACATTTACGTCCACACAACCCTCAACCGGTATGGTGGCTGTGTCTCCATCACTTACAGCCCGGGTCCGTTTGGTTCCTTTCTGTGCGTACCACATCAGTTTGACTCGTAAATATACATTAAATCAACCGTGGTGACTTACTTGACCCATGCCTCTATAGCTAGCTGTACATTCAGCCGGTACGGTCACAAATATTATACCACTCCCACATGCATTGCAACGCGCATGCCCAATAGCGTGGGAGATGGCCTTATAATTAGCCTTGCAATTTGGGAAGATTACAATAATCTATCTCTCACCGCTCCCTACAAAGTTGGAGCAAATAAATGTGCGTATTCACATTTATCTTCAAGTAGAAAAAAAATTACACAGACCCAGGGATGACGACAGTCAGTCCGCAAGTCCCACTGCTGTGACTAGACGCGAGTTGAACTTCTGTAAATATATGTTACGTTTATAGCAATTTCTGCATTGGCTAGAGAGTTTTCAATTCATCCAGCAGCGTTATGAACAAAAGCAGTAACTCCAAACCTTGATTCATATTCTATCACCGAAACGGAAATACTTGCGAAACGATTACATCCTATGGATGAGGTGCAGAAACTTAAAACGTATATGGGAGCCAAATCTATTTGCTCAGTGCGATTAGAGATATTGAACTTTCACAGAAAGGTGATCCACTCATGTAAACTGGATCTGGATGATGCATGGCCACGTTGCACACTTAGCAGGAAGTGGGCAGAGGACTATACAGAATAGTTTTTGCGAAATTGTATCTGTAGGTACATTGGTATATTGGTAATTAAACACTAATGCTGCTTATTAATGTTCGTGGGCGGCTTGTGGTTTAGAAACTTAATAATATGAGCATAGGTACTCTAAAGTATCTACGGGATGAGTATACATGTACATGCACATGTACGGGCTACGAGTTCAGTTTTCCGCGCAGGCGAACACAAAGCCACCCATGGGCAAGGGGCTGGCCGACAAGATGGGAACGAGATGATAACGGCCCACGCACGCCCTCTCGGATGTGCAGTGGGAGAGACAACTACGGAAAGGGGTGCGCGATATACTGATGTGATATAAAACGTTGGCTCATTAAACTCTCATGTCAAGTAAAGGTGTTCTCGTGTCGGGTTTGGCTATAACTTTTCTGCTTTGGACTTAAAATCTCATCGATCTGCTTCATGCATATGAGAAATCATGCTGAATGTTCTCCTTGATGCAATTAGTGTTGGACTACATTTTTAAATGGGTCTTTCCAAAACGAATGAAATTGTTTCAACAAATAATAAATTAGTTAGTGAGCAGACCTATTACTTTAAATACTGCACTCATGAGTAGGCTAATTTAGATACCCTATCTCTCTGCCGAATCGTTTCAAATACAAAGTTCGCAGATGAATCGGTTCCACTGTAGTACGAGGCTATTTAATTTAGAAACTGATTGATGCGCCTATTTACATTCAGCAGTACCCGTTTTGTGCCCCCACACATCATGTATGTGTTTGTGGAGTGGCGTGCAGGAATGATTGGTTGCTCACTAGACATACTTTTCAGATTGTCTGCTGTCTCTTGTTGCAACCTTGTACACACATCATACCCTCCCATCACCACAACATCCCACCCTCCCCATTACCCTCCCTTATCTCTTTGAACGCCAAGCACATACATGCATGCATGCACACACAACCATTACACCATTCATGCATGAATTAGATATTACATGCAAAAATGTGTTGATCAGTCTCAACTCTATGATGCATGCATATGCTTCCTACACTTGTAACCTTATAAGTCCATGTACAAAGTAATTATGTTTCTTCTCACACTGGCTAAAGAACCCCATTGTTCAGATGATTTCACTTCACTTCACTAATGCATCACTTCAACACTCCAAGAACAGGAATGCGTAGCCCAGATCAATGCAGTATATCCTGCCTGTTCACTCCCCCCTTTTGCAAATTCCCATTATGGGTTGGTGCAACAAAAGTCCAGCAGGTTATAATAGACACACAAAATGTGCTAACAAACCGGGACCACATATGTTCAAACATTTGTATGACTATTGGGTTCCATGCATGTCAGTATATCACTTGCATGCATGTTCAAAGTGATTTTCATCAACACAATATCACACAGCACTGCATGACAATTATTCTCGTGTTGTGAGCATGCATGTACATATGCACTTTGCATTCAAAGAGTTAACATGCTCCCTAATCACAAGGTAGGATTACCAGATACACTACTCAAAGTCCAGCTCCTACATGGATACTAACAGTTACATAAGACTACGTTTCCCATTCGTCCAATCACTTATTTTCCGAGTGGTCTGTTAAACCCATTAGTTACAAGAATTACTTTGAGGAAGTGGCTTTGTATGTCTAAATGCAGAATACATGTACAATAGACACATGACATCAATAACATTATTCTCTCCCAAAGTTGTCTTGTCTGAGAGTTTAGAGGTGAAACAAATCCATATGTAAAGCAACAGCCGTCTGACAAGGAAAAACCAATCTAGGAACCTGTATAGCCATTTATGCACTTGGTTATCTTGAATAGTTGGTCCACAATACTAAGGGTCTGGGGACTGCAATATCCCAGTAATCTACATAACCGTATAGTTACAAGGTTACAAGCTTTCAGGGATTACTACTGTACATATAGAGCTTTGTGCTGCAAACACACACTCCATTCTGTACACATTTTCTTTTTTACCAGACCACCTATGTTATGGTTACGATGGTACCACGATGAGAAAACAACGAAGCCTATGAACATCATGCATACCAGTGAGTACAATTAAATTAATTGAAATTGCGCAAAAGTGATATGCTTAAGACTACAAGGTCAGTGACGAGAGAATGTAACATTTGTTTTGATCCAGTTGCATTCCTCTATGACTGTGTCTATCTGCTCAGTTTTATCTGCTGTCTTGTGCCACAGTCTGATTAGAAAGAAGTATCGCCAACTTCCTCCTCCCCTCACCCACTCATTTTATTGTGTGCTGCAGTCCAACCTACCCACTTAATCTCATACTCCGGCTGCCCTTTCCTAGTTTGATGACCGATATTCCGTTAAGTGTTTTACTGATTGCTTAACGTTACCGACTAACTGGTTAGCGGTAAAGAAAAATCTCCTGTCTCACCCACCTCCTTCTCCCTTCACCCATCTCCCTCCACAGCAATTCGGCCGTCCGCACGCGGGTGATTACAAACTACGTATTCAGTCATGCATCCGTGCATATCACAAAGCGTGCACTCACGATTAACGTAGTCCCATTATTTCACCGCCCAATCCTGTACGGGAATATCATTAAACGGCCATTTAACCCTCTCCTCACGTATGATTGAATTTGAATTCGAATACCTCTTTTAAGTTTACAACACGCCGAGGCTACAGCTGCAGTGAGGACAGGTCCCACGAATTTTAATTAAGGTATGTGAGGTCAAAAAAAGCTAGTTTTCTAATGCCTGAAACCGAAAACAATGTGCACTCGTTGTCGCTCAGGGGTCAGAACAAGGCTACAGCTAGTTGTATGTGCTCACATTGGTCTGAGGCCTCACCACAGTGGTCTTCTTAGGGTGATGTGGTTCGGAAGGGTGTGGCTATCTTCGGTGAGTACCGTAATTTGTCTCTAGATCTAATAATGGTATACACACGGAAATGTGTATCACTCAGTACATTCATAGATGTCTAAATAATCTATGGTACATTTCATTGTATGTGACGCAAGGTTTGTCCAGTAAGCTTCACATTGGTATGAGACATCACCCCAATGGTCTTCTGAGGGTCACGTGATTCTGAAGGGTGTGGCTATCTCAGGTGAGTCGTTTTTCACTAATAATGGTATGCATACTGAAGTGAGTATCACTACATTTCATTGTATGTGACACAAGGTTTGTCCAGTAAGCTTCACATTGGTATGAGACATCACCCCACTTGTCTTCTAAGGATAAGTGACCTATGCAGCACTCACTGGAAATGCATCAAGAATCTTTTCACCTATCAGAGTCATGTTAATGAATAGTTTTTCATATTGTTGACTTGGTTCTGAGTACAGTGCTACACAAGTATATAACCACACACAATTACACACAAAGTTCATCCACCTGCTGCACAAGGTGTAAGAACGACTCAGAATGGTACGAGCATTAGCTCTAATTAGTGAGTGACTGAGGCGACCAAAGAGGTCAGTCAATGACTTGGTTATTTTTTATGAAGAAATGCATTTTTATATATTTCTTGGACGATTGTTTATGCTTCAGCTTGCCCTGGAGACTATTAATATTTTATTTATGTTCTCCTGCGTGATGTTACTTATTATATACATCGTATAAAGAGGCGGGGCACGCAAACAATCTATCGCTAGAATGTACCTCGTTCTCTCGGTGTCTTCTTTGGTGCCATCCATAAATTACGTCACTTCGAAGGGTCCCCAGCAAGCAGGGTGGTAGCAGCCAGTGTGATGATGTATACATGAAGCATACATCAGTATGGGAGGGGTCCATATAGGTGACGTAATTTATGAACGGCCGCTTGTCATATCATTTATACAAAGGCTCAGGATGCCAACTCCAACCTCCCATTATGGAAAGTCTTTCAGAATCTCAGCAGGCGAGGTCTGCAATCGCCATGTCATTAGTAAAACATCATGATGACGCATGCGGTATGCATTTTATAGCAGCCACGTGAATCACGTGATGATTATATTCGTCTCGTGTCGGTAAGTATGGCTCACAGAATGTTTTTTGATACCGCTGTGGAACACTACATCTTCCACTGTAAGTCAGAGAGGTGCCATTTTATTCCAAAATCGTCAAACGAAAGCCAGGTGAGTTACCTTTAGCCTACGCTCGTTTTGAATTGAAAGCTTTGCTTGTCAGGAAATTGTGTAATGGGATACCGTTCTGCGAAGCAATTCAGGCAGGTTGTTGATTAGAAAGAACGGCCGGCTACGCTACACAGCGAGATAAGCTGTCAATTACGTGTTTTTGTGTGGCACTTTGTTTGCTTCCAAGGCGTAATGTCGGGAACAGAATAATGGTGTTCTCTACTGCATTATGGCAGAAATGCTGGATTCCTTGATCTACCTGAAACATCCTGGCTGAACAAGAGCGCTAAAACGTACGTGATGTAACAGCACCTCGTTATTGTTACCTTTTTCCTTTCGCTCAAATGGCAGTGTATTCTACGTGCATTCGGGTTGACAGCAGTGAAACCTGTGTTGTGGAAGTCAGATGTTACAACGTCACCATCAACTGCTGGGAGGTAAGGCCATTTTTTGGTGAAAGTGTTGTTTCAGTTATGCTTTCTTTTCTACGAACAGGTTTGTTCTCTTATCAACTTTCTATGTTTCATATTTGTAAACTTGAAACATTAAATTTTTTGACTATGTGATCAATAACCTGAGAAATAATGATTAGTATATTTAACTTTCCTTACGTCATATGATAGTATATTGCGGTAGGTTCCTCGGTCACGTACAAAATTGCACGTACGCGCGCGACGTTGCTCCCGTGCGCATACAAGTAATCCTCCGGACCGAGAAATCATTCGTATGAAATCGGTCCACTCACGATTTCGAGAGCACATGGCGCGCAAAATTCGGAAGCACGCTCTTCCGGGTGATATTGCGTGCTGTCACGGGCCCGGAATCAAAGCCCTGATTGCTGTGCTCCCCTCACCATCTCCCTCCCCTCACCCATCTCCCTCCCCTCACCCATCTCCCTCCCTCACCCATCTCCCTCCCCTCACCCATCTCCCTCCCCTCACCCATCTCCCTCCCCTCACCCATCTCCCTCCCCTCACCCATCTCCCATCTCCCTCCCCTCACCCATCTCCCTCCCCTCACCCATCTCCCTCCCCTCACCCATCTCCCTCCCCTCACCCATCTCCCTCCCTCACCCATCTCCCCCTCACCCATCCCTCACCCATCTCCTCCCCTCACCCCCTCCTCACCCATCTCCCCCTCACCCATCTCCCTCCCCTCACCCATCTCCCTCCCCTCACCCATCTCCCTCCCTCCCCTCACCCATCTTTCTTCCTCTCAGCCATCTCCCTCCCCTCACCCATCTCCTTTCCCTCACCCATCTCCCTCCCCTCACCCATCTCCCTCCCCTCACCCATCTCCCTTAGTCACCCATCACCACCACTTCCTTCCCCTCACACACCTCCTCTTGCCCCTCTCACCACGCTCTCTCACCACACACCCCTCATCCACTCTTGCTCCTTAGTCGTAACGTAAGCATTATCGCATAATATATAATGCTACGTCTAGTAGACCGTAGCATTATATATTATGCGATAATGCTTACGTCAGTCGGGTCTGAGTACGAGACTACTTGCTCCTTCCCCCTCACTACCTCCTCCCTCTACTCACCACCTCCTCCCTCAATCACTCGCGCTCCCTCCCCCTCCCCTCGATCACCACCCCACCCACCTCCTCCCTTCCCTTACTCGCGTCCCTGCCCTCACCCACCTCCTCCCTCCTCACCCACCCCATCCCAACTTGGGCTGCCATGTTGACCACTTCTTCTTTAAATTGGTACTTGGGGTGACATAGCCATACCCACCTTTGCTCGCCTGCTTTGTACATGAGTCGTTTGTCAGAACCATATGCGCATGAACTGGAACAGGCATTGGGCTATTCCATGTACACCCCTATAGATGAGGTCCTGGGGGTGGTAGTTGGAATATGGTGGACTGTTGATGTAAAGTGTAAACCATACTTGTCCCATTGGAGGGGGGTTAATATTTGTCATCAGTCCTGGGGGGAAGGCGGGTGGCTGGTTCGATGTTTATTTGTTGCCCCAAATGGTTTTGTTTATAGGTTATTTGTGGTATGTCATCCATAGGTGGACAATTTTTTTATGGAATAGCATGCCCATTCTCGAAAAGTATGAGATTCAAAATAGTTGTGGCACCTCAATTGCATTCCAAACAAGAGTTTCTTGGGGCTATGCTTAAGGTGGGAGCATACAACACACCTCTTTATCTCCTAGCTGTTAAGGAGGTGTCACACAGTCATAATGATTCGTTTTAGACCGTCTCTGAAATCCTATATCCACCCTAGAATGTCGTACATGTTTTTCCACTGGTCCAGCCTCTGATTATGATGATGTTTTGTATTGAAGGGTCAGAACTCATTGTACACAGCAAGTGCAAGAGGACATCTTGAAATAGTCAAGGCACTAGTTAAGCTAAAGCTAATTTCAATCAGCATGATAAGGTAGGTGGTACATATATCTGCAGTGACATTGTAGTGCATTCACAGCCACATACTGTATTCTGATGATACAAGTGTGGCTCAATAGTTAAACTTTCCTTCTAGAGGACAAACAAGGAGGAAACATCTACGCAAATGCACATGAAACACATACATACAAATATTAGCTGTGATTTACGTACTGATGTAATGTATATTCCAATGGAGCCGCATATTAGCTGTGCATTTATGACTTACATGCTGACGTAATGTGTATTCCAATGGAGCCGCATGGGTGGTATCCGATAATGGCATGTTGGAGCAATGCACAGAGCATGAAAATTAGCACAGAGCATGAAAATTAGCATTTGATTAGAGGCAATGATTAGGAAAGAGGTGCATGCAAGTGTCATTCTCTACATGCTACATCCACTCGGTCCTCTTTCATCACACATCCCTTCATGCTGGAGTGTTTTAGCAAATACAGTGTGTATAAAGAGTTCCAAGTAATACATGCACTCCGATACTGCTAATGCTCCCTGAAACCCACTAGCTGTTGTTGGCAAAATTGATATTCTTCTAAGAATGTGTTATTGAACCTGTTTCTGCTCTCTCCATCTTCATCCCTCTCCCCTCCTTCCCTCCCATCGGCCATCATCTGTCATCTTATACACACCACATTGTACCTCGCTTTGTACATACACTGTCATGTAAAAATGTTAAATCTGTCATATGTAATGTTCAAAACTCACCATCACTTGTCAGCCTCTGATTATGAATTGATTCCAGTGCTAATGTCAATGAGTGTAATAAGGTAGGCAGACACACTGTAATACATTCACACACCTACATAATAGCCTCTGTGCTGATGCATCCATGGGATATATGTTCTAAATGTAATGCACAGCAATCATCTCAACAGTTAACATTTAGCACTTTGGAAAATTGTGAACCATTATTACTACCGTTATGTTCAATACAATTAAAGTTTATAATAGTCACATGAACAAATGCAATGCTGTAATTTAATACTAGTGTAATGACAGCCTCACTGGCAGCAAAAAGGTGATTCACATCAGCATACACGCATATTTATATCTCATCAATTTTAGCGCATGCGTATAAGTATACACAATTAATAGTCTGTCAGCGTCTCATTACATCATCCCCCTCTTCGTAAGACTTAGAAATAGGGAGATCTTCCATAGTAGCTTGGAGGTCTTCGCTCTCTCGTTGGGTAGCTTGGCTCTGGCTGGCCATGGCCTTCTCCTGCATCAGGGTCCGAGGGTACCGGTAAATTGTCGGTTTCAATCTGTTGTTCTCTCGGCGCTACGTCCCTCTGCGCAGGCTCAGCATTTTCTGGTTCACTCTCCGCGCCATCGTCATCCATTAACTGCAACTGATTTCCAGGAAACCTGTTCTTTGGGAGAACGTCGGAAACTCCAGGTTCTGTCTGGCTCCGAACTTTCAGGTTAGAATCATCCAATCGAGTATTTTCTGGGCACGGCTTCAATCGGTCAAAATGCACGACTTTCCGATTCTTCCGAGCTCTTCTTGTGTCTTGTATCCTGTACACCACCGATGATAACTTCTTTATGATTCTAAACGGTCCACTCCATGGACAGTGCAATTTCTTTGCCATTCCTCGACCCACAACCGGGTTGTGCAGCCACACCAAGTCACCAATCTCAAACGCTTTCCCGTGGACTTTCAAATCGTAGACCTCCTTCTGTCTCTCAACGGTAGTGCCAAGGTGCTCTCTGACTCTAGAGTAGGCATCTTCCAAACTTCTTTTCAGATTCTTTGCATACTCGTGGACTGGCTGAGGTTCAGTTGGAGTAGAGCCATAGATGATGTCAAGTGGGAGCTTAGCTTGTCGCCCAAACATCAGGAAAAACGGAGTAATACCGGTTGAGGGGTGAACAGATGTATTATAAGCCATGCACACTTTCTTGAGACATTTATCCCACTCTACGGATAGTTCGTGCACTGTTGTCGCCAACATGCTAATCAACGTGCGATTGAATCGCTCTACTAGGCCGTCTGACTGGGGATGATACGGTGTTGTACGAGTTTTGTTGACATGAAGCAGCTTACAGATCTCCTGCACGAGGTTAGATTCAAATTGCCGACCTGATCCGAATGAATCTGTTCGGGTATGGAAAATCGGCAAAAAAATTCATCCACCAGTTTTGTTGCGACGGTAACAGCTTCTTGGTTCGGAATGCCGTAGGCTTCTACCCATCTAGAAAAATAGTCGGAGGCCACCAATACATAAGTATTTCCACTCTCACCCGATGGAAATGGTCCGACAATGTCCACTGCCACTATCTGCATGGGGTACCCGGCTAACATGCTCTGAAGAAGTGCTCTCCGTGTATGGGTTGGATTCTTTCGTGCTGCACAATGAGAACATGTTTTGCACCACATACGCACATCACTAGCGTGCCCCGGCCAATAGAACCGTTCCCGCAATCGGCTCAACGTTTTAGCTTCACCCAAATGGCCTCCAGCGATTCCATCATGCAAGTGATGCATTATATCAGAACGGCTCACTTTTGGTGCTACTACCTGGAGATGGCTCCTCCCATTTGCATCTTCATGTCGTCGGTGCAGTATTCCGTCCACTATTGTCAGTTGGTCCCATTGTTCTGCCAGCTGATAGCATTCTCGACTTCTTCCTTGAATGTCTGAGGGTCTCACCCTCGTACCTGAATGCATGGCTCGCAGCACGGGGCCGATAACCTCATCCTTTTCCTGCAGCTGATGCATATTCACGGAGTCCAAGGGATCCTTTGACACCGTCGCAGCATTCACCTTGTAGCGTTTGACTTCATCCTCTCCGGTGGTACCACACCTTGACAGTGCATCAGCATTTGAGTGATTCCGTCCACTTCTGTGGATCACTTCGAAATCGAACTCCTGGAGTGACTCCAACCAACGCGCTGTTTGACCTTCGGGCTCCTTGAAATTATAAAGCCACTGCAATGAGCTATGGTCTGTCCTTACGACAAAATGTCGGCCTAGGAGATAGTGTCGGAAATGTTTAACGAATGTTACCACTGCAAGTAGCTCTTTTCTTGTGACGCTGTATTGTCTTTCAGCTTTGCTGAGTACCCGACTAGCGTAAGCCACCACTCGCTCCTGTCCGTCATGTAATTGTGACAACACAGCACCAACTCCAGATTGACTGGCATCTGTGTCAAGAATGAACATTTTGGTAAAATCTGGAAATGCCAGAATAGGTGCCGACACTAGACGTGACTTCAACTTCAAAAACGCTGCTTCGCACTCTGTAGTCCAGATGAACTCGCGTCCCCTTTCCGTAAGGCGATACAACGGTTTTGCAGTGGCCGCGAAGTTACTGACAAACTTCCTATAGTACCCAACTAACCCCAAGAACCTCTGGACTTCCTGAACCGTTCGAGGTACAGCCCATTTCCGTACCGCGTCGATCTTGCCTGGATCTGTGGCTACACCATCCCTCGTGATCCTATGTCCCAGGTAAAAGATCTCCTTCTGAAAAAGATGACACTTAGACGGTTTTAACCGCAGTCCCGCCCTCTTAATTCTATCCAATACTAACTGCAAATTGTCTAAGTGGTTTTGAACTGTTTTTCCCACTATAACAATGTCATCAATATACACGAGGCAACTACTCCACTGGATACCGGAAAGAACTAGATCCATTAGCCGTTGGAAAGTCGCAGGCGCGTTGCATAATCCAAATGGCATCACTTTAAATTCGTACAAACCTTCATGAGTAGAGAAAGCAGTCTTGGCCCTATCCTCCTCACTCATTTCGACTTGCCAGTAACCCCATAGAAGATCCAACGTGGAAAACCACTGGGAGCCACTCAAGGCTTCTATGGTGTCGTCTATCCTGGGAAGGGGATAGGCATCCTTACGTGTGATCGTGTTTATCTTGCGATAATCCACGCAAAATCGGTAGGAACCATCCTTCTTCTGGACTATGACAACCGGTGACGCCCAGGGGCTTGATGACGGTTGAATAACATCTTTCTTCAACATGTCTTGAATCAACTGCCTCACGTGCTCCCTCTTTGAAGGAGGGGCACGCCTACATGACTGTTTGATAGGTGGATTATCACCAGTAACAATGGAATGCTTGACCACCCTAGTCCGCCCTAACCCATCTTCTGCATCCGCAAAAACATCAGCATATGCTAACAGTAAGTGAAAAAGTTGGGATTTTTCCTCCACTGTCAAACCCACCCCACATTGCTCTGCCATCTCATGCAATACGTCCTGCTTGTGCATTGGTACCTCGGGTATTTCTTCAGCGGCAGTTTCGGTGAGTTGAATTGGAGCCAACATCCATTCATCCATCTTTTCTAACTTGGCAATCTTTGTTCCTTTGTGCACGACCACCTCTGTTGACAATGGGTTAACCATCCGGATAGGCACAGAACACAATGCATCTTCTTGTAGGGGAGATACAACTGCGGCTGCCACCAGTACTGACAGATTGGGATGTTCTAGACCCTCCAACAGCCATATCCCCCCATCACCCTCACCTAGCTCTGTGTTTGCCAAGGTTTCCACCTCACTGAAGGGTGGAATTGTCACTGTTTCCAGTAGAGACACATTGACACGTCCAATCTGACAGTGTTTTCTATTGGCTGTCTGCTTGGATAGTGGTAACTGGACTCCTTTGAACTGCAAGACCTTCTCAGATAAATCAACAACACAGCTATATCTTTCTAAGAAGTCCAGACCCATGAGTGACTCCACCTTCAACATCTCAACCACTACAAAGTCTATGCTCACCATTTGTCCTTGAAGTTGAATGTCCATTGTAGTCACTCCATGAACTAGGACAGAACTCCCTTCAACACCAACCAATCGTCCTCCAGACCATTGTTCTAGAGTACAATTGCTAGTTCTGCTTTTAACATGTTCCACACGTCTTTTCCAAGGAGGCTCACGGCTGCCCCTGTATCGACCATCAACTGAATAGGCACACCTTGTCATATGCTGTTACGAAGTATGACAAAACAGGATTAACTGCTAAGCTACACAAATTATCCTCTAGTTGGACCCCTTGCTGTTTACCCTCATTCACCGGGTCCCTGGTGCTGAGGGTTTCTCGTTTTCCTGCGTCATCCTTCTTGCACATCCTCGAGCAAAATGGCCCTCCTGCCCACATTTAAAACATACCACTGGCTTCGTTGGTTTGCCGTGTGTAGCTGTGGGTCCTCCTCTAGAAGATGTTGCCCTGCCCTTCCATTTGCTGTACTCAGAACCTCGGTCGTCAGTCTCCAGTCGCTCCAACCGCGCCACTATAGCATCTAGCAAAGGAAGTGCCTCCCGGTTAGCACATGCTGTGTCCACTTCTTGCCCACCGTCCATCTGCTCGTGTACCACAGACACCCCAGCTTCTTTCTTTTGGCCGTGCGACAGGTATGACTCCATTTCTAGCGTCGCCGCGACTGCCTCTTCCAGCGTCTTCGGTCTTCCCTGACGAACTGCGAATGCAACCTTAGTGTCGTCTAGCTCACCTAGATACCTGTCCAACGCCAACAGCGCCTTTGCTTCCTCTCCAAGAGTCGGGAACGCTTTGTCCGCCAGACAGTGCAGCGCGTCAGCGAAGTCACCCCACTGCTCTGCTCTCCGCCTGCGCCTAGAGTGGAATTCAGCCGCGTACAACTGCCGTTTGCTGTCCGGTTCGAAGCGCTTGTGGAGAGCTCTTTCGCGGTGTCATAAGAGCCTCTCGCGTCTGCTGTCAACCGTTTCCATGCTACCTGAGCTTTACCTGTAAGGCGGACTGGTAGCCAGACTAGCTTCGCAGCATCATCCCAGCCGTTCACCAAGGCCGTCGCCTCAAAATGGTCAACCCAGTCTGTCCAGCTGGTGTCGCCAGAGTACGCGTCCGGTGAAATAAGGGGACGCTTTACCGACATTGGTCCAGTGAGTGCCGACTACGCCAATGTAATGACAGCCTCACTGGCAGCAAAAAGGTGATTCACATCAGCATACACGCATATTCATATCTCTTTAATTTTAGCGCATGCGTATAAGTATACACAATTAATAGTCTGTCAGCGTCTCATTACAACTAGTATATAAACAATTATGTATACAAGCACACAATGGATCAGAATTTGTTTGATGCTTCACAGGAGGAGGCAGTACCTATACCTAAGGAAATAAAGAAATGAAGAAGCAATTGCAATTTTGTTTTATTACAAGCTTTGTTGTCAAGATACTGGAGTAGTAAATGTATGTACTAGCAATTTTACCCAAATTACTACTAAGACCTGCCAGACACAATAATCTATTAACACTACACTTGCTATCTTTGAAGCCAAATATTCAACATCCAAGAACATCAAAAACAACATTTGAATAACACTCTCTCCATATGACAATAGACTTCTGCATGATCTGGTTCAATACTTTTACAGTCTAAGTAAGTATGGTGTTTAGGGATTCCCAATACAATGGAACAAATATCTGATTGCCCAGCGCCATTACAGGTGTCATCCCATCAGAGAATCTGATGAGTAATATATGTGAGCAGTATGTCAGCCAGTGCATGTGACCTCATGCATATCCTCTCTCTCAACATGTGGTCAGTAAGTTATCAGCATATGATAGACTTTGAGCACTAGGGTCCACAACCTCATACATCACCAGCCATTGGTGAATTCACTTAACACTACACTGATTTAACGTACATTCACTCAGTAATAGGGATACCGTACATCTTATGCATTTGTTACCTGTATTTAAAGTGCAAATGTTAACGATTGCACACACTTTTTCAAGTTATCCACCATATTCCCCCCCCCCCCCCCCCCCCCTTTGTACACATATATTACATTTGTCATACGGTATGCATTATGTTTCAATTCACCTCCGCATGGTATGAGACTATTGCATGCAGCAAGTATCAATGGACATCATGAGGTAGTCAAGACATTTGTTGAAGCTGGAGCTTATGTCAATCAGCTTGATGAGGTACAGTGTAGGTGTACATTCAGGGTCAATGAAATGCATGCTTATATGTACATATGTATATAACATCTTATATAGAATATGGGATACATGCAGCCATTTATAATGTGATGTCAATGGAAAATATGTTGTATGCTTCAACACAAAAACCATTTCCTATGTTTTATTTGAGTTCGATTGGGGACATACACATACAGTATTAGTAAATCTACTCATACAGTATTCACCATAAATGTATGCAACAAACTGTGTGACATGAGTGCATTTTGAACGGCAGCCAGTATAAATGTATAGTGTAGTTTTGATGGTACTCGAACACTTGCACACATACAGATACATACATGTTACACCTATATCTACATGTTGCTCACATGCATGCCACATTAACCTCCTTTGTATAGAAATGTTACATTTGTCATGCGTAATGTTTAAACACTCACCCACTAGTCCAGCCTCTGGTTATGATGACATTTAATTGCATTGCAGGATGGGAAGAGTCCATTGTTCACAGCAAGTTCTGAAGGACATCTTGAAGTAGGAAGGCACTAATTGAAGCTGGAGCTAATTTCAAACTAAACACAAAGATAGGTGCTACGCATGAAACTCCAGTGTTATTGTGATATGTTCACACACCTACAATCATTGTGTGCTATATTTTGTCCAATTCAACAGTTTAAGGCTCTCCAGGAGTGTTGTAGCTAGAAGGCTGCTGTTTCATCAACTTACCTCATCACAATATTTAAATTTTGGCTTTTTGCCTGCCCCTCCCTAGAGACCATTCATTCAGTATCCTGTCGAGCAGGTTACGGAGGAAGGTCACAAGGGAATAATCAAAGTATTGAAAAATTATCAGAGCACGGTAAAGAACAAGTAAATTAAAAAACTTTCTATCCAGAAATTGTTATGAACTTAGGACTGATTGGTGCAAAAGCAAGGGAGCAAGGTACAGTGTGGCTTGGTAGTGCAGAGAATAGGCTTTAAGAGATGAGGAATGTATGCAACTGCAAACAATAGAGCTACATGTGTTCATATCACACCCTGCTGTACCAGCAACAATGTTCTTTGTTCCCTTGCTTTGTGTACCACATAATTCTGCATTCAGACTCTTTCTCAATTGAGAAATGTTTTATTTAATTGTTGAGTACATATTCTGTATCCTGTTGCCACTACAACAGAGTAAAAAGCAAAGGGTATTATTTTATTGTGTTTTACACACCACTTCCACATGACTATGCACGTATACTGCACAATGTACAGAATAGGAAAAATGTCCTGGACATAGCCATGGAGAAAAGCCAATAATCAAAATACTGAACACTTCACAAAGCCAGGTGAGGTGTACATTTAGACCATTAGGTGAACAACTATATCTGGACTCACACCGTGCATGGGTCCTAATTAAGAATGGCCCATGGTCATTTTATCATACAACAACAAACATAGCTGGCAGAAGGGAGTGCCCCCTTCAGTGTGAAGGCTGAACCAACATGAAGAACCTGTTTTCACGATATACCTGCTCAGTTGTTCTGATGGGGGAAATGGATCAAGGAATGGTGTAAGAAGCAAAGAGACAAGATAGAGTACTATATGTTGTACAATAAGGCTGGATAGTATGACATAATGAAACAGTCATACATTTTGCAAATAGTCTTCAAGAAGGAGAATGTAAATGCAAATAATGTTTTGTTGTAGACTGTCAGAACTCACTTTCCCTGTCTCTACATTTTTCATGCTTTGGCGCTATCTATTTTCCAAAATAATAATAAAAAGGTCCTTCACAATGCATGACATTTGACAGTTAACTGAGAATTAATTTCTTTGAACTGTCGATAATATTATGCAATAGAGTCCAACAACTAGAGGCATTTATAGGATACTTAGTTGTATCAATGGGGAGGAAGTGCTAAATTATATACACATGAAACAATAGGGTTTAGATGAGGTCTAGATTGCAAATAATGCACTGAATTATTGGCTCAGGGATGACTAGCGTTCGAATAGACTGATTGCCTGTATTAGTTTGCTATGTCTGACAAAATATAAGTCCTTACAGACTCCACAGAACAAATCCAAAAAAAATGTGTATACATACATACACACTCAAAATATATGACAAGGAATGTTTGGTGACTAGAAAAAGTCAGGTTGTAGACACCAGGTGAGGATGACATTTGTGTTTGATCTCACAAGGTGGATATTTAGCCATCCATAAATGTCATGCAGCAGTGCTATGGATTTGGGCTTTCCCAAAGTCATAGCAAGGCATGTGGGTAATTTGAGAAGTACCCCAAGCACCATAAGTTTCAGAAACCACAGGGACACACACCCATCCCATGTCAGCAAACTTTGCACCATTGTTGTCATGCTTCCGAATCTCAGTGGCTAAATAAAAAATATATATAAATTAATAATTAAAAATCTGGTTAACAATCATTTATATGTATAAGAGAGCATTAATCCCAAGTCACTTATTAAGCCACTGCATGATGAAAATGACCAGAACAACAACTCTTGAAAGAAAGGCAATCGAACAATATATCGCAGCAGCAGCTCACGTTCAACAGGCAGAAGAGAAAGCTAGAAGGGCAGAAGAAAAAGCAACAAGGACTGAACAAAATCTCTTGAAAATAAATCAACAGAACGATAAATCGCAACAGCAAATAAGCAACAACTCTTGGAAGCAAAGCAATAGAATGATGCATTGCAATAGCAAATCAGAATAGAAGTTCAACAGGCAGATGAGATAGCTAGAATGGCAGAAGAGAGAGCAACAAGGGTTGAGCAACAACTCTTGGAAGCAAAGCAACAGAATGAAACATTACAACAGCAAATCAGGATAGAAGTTCAACAGGCAGATGAGAGAACTAGAAGAGCAGAAGAGAAAGCAGCAAGGCAACTCATAGAAACAAAGCAAGAGAATGATGCATTGCAGCAACAAATCAGAATAGTAGTTCAATCGGCAGATGAGAGAGCTAGAAGGGCAGAAGAGTGAGCAACAAAGACTGAACAAGAGCTTAGATTGTCAAAGCAACAGTCTGAAGCACAACTAAGACACCAAGTCATCTCAAGGTATTCCACAAAATTCTGACCCAATGAAGTCTTCATAGAGAGTGGAGTGTAATGAAATAGCAGTGATAGAATGGAAGCTTCTTGGTGTAGGAGGATGGGGTGAGGTGAGAGAGGCCATGTTTCGTGGTGTCAAGGTTGCTGCTATGTTCCTACATGAAGAAATCATCTCTCCACATATTACAGATCTATTTATCAGAGGGATGAGTATTGCTGCAAGTGTGCGCCATCCCAATCTCCTGCTTTTTATTGGAGCCACATTGGGGGGTAGTAAATCTGTAATCATTACAGAGCTGATGCTAGTCAACCTGCGAAGCATCATTTCAGTCCTTGTTCGAGATAATGTCATCTCTATTGGCACAGATGTGGCCTGTGGTCTCAACTACCTCCATCTAGTGAGACCAGATCCTATCATCCATCGAGATGTGTGCAGTGCAAATGTTCTTGTTAAACACACTGAATTGGGTGTTTATAAAGCTAAGATTTCTGACTATGGCTCTGCTAACTTTCTATCTACAGTGACCGTCATGGATCCTGGAAATGCATCCTATGCAGCCCCAAAGTCTTCCCAGACTACAGACTCCAAAGATGGATGTGTACAGTTATGGCATACTCCTGCTTGAAATGACAACTGGACAGTTCTGGGACCAAAGTCTACGGGTCATACAACTTGCAACTCTTCTGTGGCATGAAATGAAAGTGATGATGAAGAGGTGCATCTCTGAAGATGCAGCCAATCGTCCAACCATGAAGGATATACTTATTGTACTACCACAGTTGAGTAAATAGATACGGTACAAATTGCTTCTAGCATAACTGTAACAATAGCTTTTATGAAGTGTATACTAATTGTGTAAACTTTAGAGTATCGACAAATGTTGTCTCTGTGAAGTGTCAATGTTGCATATGTGTTTTGAAATTAAGGTGAGGTGACAGAATTTTCTAAATAATTCAACTATGTGAACTTTGTTCATAGTTTAAGATGGGAAGGAGTGTTATCATTTATGTTTGTAAACAATATCTTAGAACTAGTACAATACAGCGCATTGTGCTGCTGAAAGAAATCCTCACCCACATGTATCTTTCCACCCAATCAGTTTAGTCCCCACACCTTTTATGCTATTTTTGTACTATAGAGCAGATAACTTGGAGGCAAGTTAAGGTAAGGTAATTCTTGGAATAACTTTTTTTAGCTCGGTAACATTCTTAAGTGATTGTACTTCATTAGTGACCTATTAATAAATTGGCTCAAATACTGTACAGAACGAGCCTTTATTCAGCCGTAGACATCTCTCAGCAATTTTGCCAACAATCTTGTCTTGAGTAAGTGCTTCTCTGTCGATGCACTGCTACCAATATGTAATCAAGATACGCTTCTGTATGGTCTACACCTTGTAATACACATTCCATTGCCCTCTGGAGAATTGCAGGCACAGGACAACTTGAAAAGATAAGCTGTTTACCCACTTATGAGTTTTAATTGTAGTGTATCTGTTGGAGTACTCCAATCGCATCTGTTTATATGCATTAGACAGATAAATTTGTGTTTGTGAGAATAATCGGCACCCTGACAAAGAAGGGAACACATCCTCCATGAGGTATGGTGTACAATTTTAATTTGATTCCTTGATTCACATTCAGTTATGAACAGTCCCATCCTTCTTCACCACTGTGAGGGTCTGGGTACCCGATTATGTCCTTACTGACTCTGTTGTGAACAATTGTGAGAGACCAGAGGTCTCTCTGATGTCATAAGTTCACACGGGGTCATATAACGTGTCGAACTCATGAATGGAACATTTAGTAGGCTTGTCTGTGTGTATATAATGGTGTGAACTGTGCATCCAGGAAGCATGACAACATAGCCTGTGTGCTGATACATGGTCATTGCAGAGCAAAGCGAAGTCACAAAATCACAACTACATGTAATACATGTATTTGTCTCTGTGTGCTTAGTGTGCATATGTGTAGCATGTGTGCTTTGTGTGCATGTGTGTAGTGTGTGTGCTTCTTGTATATTGCAGGATGGTTGGAGCCCATTGCATGCAGCAAGTTCTAATGGACATCTTGAAGTAGTACAGGGACTAATAAAAGCTGGAGCTAATGTCAATCAGTGCAATATGGTAGGTACACATTCATCAGTGTTCATTGTAAAAAAAATTCATGCAATTCAAGGAGTATCCACATGACAGCATATAGCTGTGTTATCTCGAGCGAAATAAAGTCACACATAACTAATATGTGCATGTAACTGTGTGTGTTTCTTGTGCATGTAACTGTGTGTGTTTCTTGTGCATGTAACTGTGTGTGTTTCTTGTGCATGTAACTGTGTGTGTTTCTTGTGCATGTAACTGTGTGTGTTTCTTGTGGATGTGTGTAGTGTGTGTTTCTTGTGCATGTGTGTAGTGTGTGTTTCTTGTGCATGTGTGTAGTGTGTGTTTCTTGTGCATGTGTGTAGTGTGTGCTTCTTGTGCATGTGTGTAGTGTGTGCTTCTTGTGCATGTGTGTAGTGTGTGTTTTATAATTATGTGCATGTGGGTACATCTGTTTTGTTCTCTACAAGGAAGCATGGGTTTAGAGCCTCACTTATAGCTGAGTGGTATCTGATAATGACCAGTTGGAGCAGTCCATAGTGTATGCATATTAGCATTGCTCAGAGGCTTGATGATCAAGAAATGGGTTCTTCAGCCACTCTGCCGCATCACACATCCCAATCAAGCTCACTGTTACAGTACCTCTAATTTGTAACATCTGTCTCCATCATTCAATTCAATCTTCTGATGTTCTGTTTTATTCATTAGTACAGGTGCCTTCAACTTCACTGCAACTATTTGTAGCTGCTTTCCCTCCTTCCCTCCCGTTCTGCTGTCATTTACCCACCACATTTTGCATCTCATTGTACACAAATGTTATACTTGCACACATACAAGTGCCTATTCCACTTTCTTATGCCATCCTTTGTAGAAAAATGTAATGTTTCAACACTCACCTCCACTGGTCCATAGCCTTTGATTATGATTACATTGTATTGCAGGATGGTTGGAGTCCAATCTACGCGGCAAGTTCTAATGGACATCTTGAAGTCCTGATTGAAGCTAGAGCTATTGTCAATCACCGTAATAAAGTAGGTGCACACACACATATATCAGCCTTCTTTATTAAAATATTGCCTATTAATATGTGCATGTGAATATGTCCGGCGTGTGTACCATGTGAATATGTCCAGTGTTGTGTGTATCATGTGCATATGTCCAGTGTGTGTATGATGTGCATGTGTCCAGTGTGTGTATCATGTGCATATGTCTAGGTGTGTGCTTCATGTGCATGTATGTTGTCTGTGTGATTTATAAGTACATGCATGTATGTTGAACATTTGTTACAGATACATCAGGGACGATTGCGGCAGGGGTGCCTTTGGACCATGTGATGCATCATTTAACAGATGAAACTTTGAAGATATCCCTTGTAGCAAAAAATTGAAATACAGCATGCACACAACACTGAAGTGTGATTAATGGTTAAAACTGAACATTCATCATCTCATACCCAGACCCAAAAGTAGTAAGCATTATTGCTTACAGTATAATACTGCTGCAAGTGATAATGCTTACTACATTTGGGTCCAGGGTACAAAACTATCAAATTCATGCAATACTAATCAAAATATCATATATATCATTTGCTATGCACATGAACTGGAATAGGTATTGGGCTATTCCATTTAAAATCATACACCCCTATAGATGACAATAAATGGAGTCCTGGGGGTGGTAGTTGGAATATGGTCAAAAACGATGTCCAGGGGGTGGGGTGATGTGAAGTGTAAACCAAACATGTCTCATTCCAAGGGGGTTAAATATTTGTCATCAGTCCTGGGGGGTCAGGGGGAAGTCGGGGGTGTTTATTGTTGCTCCAGTTGGTTTAGTTTATAGGTTACTTGTGGTATGCAATTATTGTCATCCATAGGGGGTGAACTACTTTTTAATGTAAAGCATGAGATTGACAATAGTTTTGGCACCTCAATTGCACGCCAAACAGGGGTTTCTTGGGGCTATGCCTAAGGGGGGTGCTAACAACACCTCCTAGCTGTTAGGTAGGTGTCACACACTCATAATTATTCGTTTTAGACCCTCTCTGAAATCCTGGATTCACCCCTGAATGTCGTACATAATGTTTTTCCACTGGTTCAGCCTCTGATTATGATGACATTTGTATTGCAGAAGGGTCAAAACTCATTTTACACAGCAAGTGCAAGAGGACATCTTGAAGTACTGAAGGCACTTGTTAAAGCTAAAGCTAATGTCAATCAGTGTGATAAGGTAGGTGGTACACATACATGTATCTTCAGTGTCATTGTAGCACATTCACATCCACATATGTATATAGTGCTGATACAAGTGTGGCTCAATAGCTATATGCTCATGAAACACACATTACTCGCATGCATATGAAGCACATACATAAAAATATTAGCTGTGACTTACTTACTAACATAATGGAGCCACATATTACATGTTGACGTAATGTGTATTCCAATGGAGCAGCATGGGTGGTATCCGATAATGACTTGTTGGAGCAGCATGAAAATTAGCATTTATTAGAGGCAATGATTAAGAAAGAGGTGCATGCAAGTGTCATTCCCTCTATGCTACATCCACTCTGTCCTCTTTCATCACACATCCCTTCATGCTGGATTGTTATAGCAAATACACTGTACAGTGTACAATAGGTTCTACGTAATACATGCACTCCAATACAGCTGATGCTCCCTGAAACCCACTAGCTGTTGTTGACAAAATTGATATCCCTCTAAGAATGTGTTTTGGAACCTGTTTCCACTCTCTCCATCTTCATCCCTTTCCCCTCCTTCCCTCCCATCATCTGTCATTTACACACACCACATTGTACCTCGCTTTGTACATACACTGTCATCTAAATGTTAAATCTATCATATGTAATGTTCAAACCTCACTTTCACTTGTCAGCCTCTGATTATGATGAAATTTGTATTGCAGAATGGTTGGAGTCCTATGTATGTAGCAAGTGAAAGAGGATATCTTGAAGTAGTGAAGACACTAATTGATTCTGGTGCTAATGTCAATGAGTGTAATAAGGTAGGCAGACTCACTGTAATACATTCACACACATAAATAATAGCCTCTGTGCTGATGCATCCATGGGATATATGTTCTAAATGTATCACAAAGCAAACATCTCAGCAATTATTAAAGTTAACATTTAGATCTTTGGACAATTATTACTACTGTTATGTTCAATACATTTAAAGTTAATTAGAGTCACATGACCAAATTCAATGCTGTAATTTAATACTAGTTAATTAAACCATTATGATCCACAATTAAACCATTCTGATCCACAATGGATCAGAATTTTTTATTCTTCACAGGAAGGAAATAAAGAAATGAAGAAGCAATTTGTTTTATTACATGCTTTGTTGTCAAGTAATTTTGCCCAAATTACTACTAAGACCTGCCAGACACAATAATCTATTATTATGATTAACACTCTACACTTGCTACCTTTGAAGCCTATTATTTAACTTCCAAGAACATCACAAACAGCATTTGAATAACGCTGTCTCCATATGTCAATCTTATATCGATGTAAACATGGTGTTTGGGGATTCCCAATATAATGGAACAAATATTTGATTGCCCAGCGCCATTACAGGTGTCATCCCATCAGAGAAATGTTCTGTAACACTGATGTGTAATATACATGTATGTGAGCAGTATGTCAGCCAGTGCATGTGGCCTAATGCATATCCTCTCCCTCAGCAGCCTCAGCATGTGGTCAGTAAGTTATCAGCATATGATAGACGCTCTAATTTGAGCACTAGGGTCCAAAAACCTCATACATTGGCCAGCTATTGGTAAATCCACTTAATAATTAATCAGTAACAGTGAAACTTATCATCTTACGCATTTATTACCTATATTAAAGTGCAATGTTAATGATTGCACACATGCAAGAACCTCTTTGAAGTTACCCACGATATTTCACCCCCCCCCCCCCCCCCCCCCTTTGTACACATAAATAGAACGTTGTATACGAAAATGGGTCTTGTGGATTGTATTTTATATTAATTCGATATATCTTCCAACATATTAACGCTATCGGGTTCCTATTTTTAACACAACATACATGTACCAAACCATTACTATATGTGTAAATCCATTTTGGTGTCTTACACATGCGAGGTACCGACGTTTCAAGGTCCGATACCCCGTAGGGTTCAAAACGGCCACATCTTCAGGTAGGAGTGTCCAAATCGGTTCAAAATAGGTACCTATGTAGAAGGGTCCTACCGCTATTGATTTGATCTGTTCGTTAATTTTTATTTATCCGTTATGGAGATACAAGTGTGCAAAGTAATTGCATATTTCCCGCGCCACTAACGTATTACGACTGGCTTCGAGGATCCTCGTAATACGTTAACGCCCGGGAAATATGCATTTGTCATACGGTATGCATTATGTTTCAACTCACCTCCGCATGGT
This sequence comes from Ephydatia muelleri, assembly GCA_013339895.1. Classification (NCBI taxonomy): domain Eukaryota; kingdom Metazoa; phylum Porifera; class Demospongiae; order Spongillida; family Spongillidae; genus Ephydatia; species Ephydatia muelleri. Next base: position 1,258,967 of record JABACO010000024.1, read on the forward strand.
AAGAGGCTATTGCATGCAGCAAGTATCAATGGACATCATGAGGTAGTGAAGACATTGGTTAAAGCTGGAGCTTCAGCTTGATGAGGTACAGTGTAGGTGTACATTCAGGGTCAACAAAATGCATGTTAACATGTTTATGCCTTTTATAATGTGATGTCAGTGGAAAATATGTTGTATGTTCCAACACAAAAACCGTTTCATATGTTTTATTTGAGTTCAATAGGTGACATACACATACAGTATTAGTAAATCTACTCATACAGTATTCACCATAAATGTATGCAACAAACTATGCTACGTGAGTACATTTTGAATGGCAGCCGGTATTAATGTATAGTGTATTTTTGATGGCACACAAACACTTGCACACATACAAGTACATACATGTTACACCTATATCTACATGTCGCTCGCATACCACATTAACCTCCTTTGTATAGAAATGTTACATTTGTCATAGGTAATGTCACCCACTAGTCCAGCCTCTGGTTATGATGACATTTAATTGTATTGCAGGATGGGGAGAGTCCATTGTTCACAGCAAGTTCTGAAGGACATCTTGAAGTAGTGAAGGCACTGATTGAAGCTGGAGCTAATGTCAAACTAAACATGAAGGTAAGTGGTACACATGAAACTCCAGTGTTATTGTGATATGTTCACACACCTACCAGTGCATATGTAGGTATAAATCCTGTGTGACAATACATGATGAAATGGTGGTCTTGTCTGCAATGAAATAGTAACGCAATGGGAGTATCTGCATGAAAATGGATAATAGTTTGCTTACTATTAAGCGGCGATATAGGGATGCCATTGTAGTGAATGTGATCCTGTTCATTTGGAACCCCTCCAACGTGCAAGTCTGATTACTGGTCAAGACCCTCCCATTTCCCCCCATTTGAATCACTTTAAAAAACATCCATCCACATTATAGCTCACTAGAGAGAGAGAGAGAGAGAGAGAGAGAGAGAGAGAGAGAGAGAGAGAGAGAGAGTTACAGAGAGAGAGGTAAAGGAGAGATAGAGAGAGAGAAGAGGAGAGAGATAGAGATGAAGGAGGAGAGAGAGAGCTAGAGAGATCTAGAGAGAGCTAGAGAGATAGAGAGAGAGAGCGAGAGAGAGTCATCGACGGAGAGAGAAGAGAGAGAGAGAAGAGAGAGATAGAGAAGAGAGAAAGTGGGGTGGAGGAGGAGTAAACGGACCAAATACCTGATTCTGGGATCTGTATGGAATGGGACCCCATAGCAAGAGATAATAAGAAGGTTTGAGTTGTAATATAGAGCATCATGTGGCTCAATTTTGGAACTGTTCACTCAAAATGCATGTGCAGGGGGTCTATATCAAAGTTTTTCTCGGGGCCTGGGCTGACAATTTGCTGCCCTGCTTACATGGAGTGCAATGCATTTTAATAGTGTCATTATTATTCGCTGCTAACAGCCATAAGTTTAATATCCCCCAAAATAACACAAGGCACACTCGTCATCGCACACAAATACCCTGCGTACAGAAATATTACAATATATATAAACGTTTCAACAACTAGTCGAGCCTCTGGTTATGATGGCATTTATATTGCAGGATGGTCGGGGTCTATTGCATCAAGCAAGTTATGGAGGACATCTTGAAGTAGTGAAGTTACTAATTGAAGCTGGAGCAGATGTCGATGAGTTAGATGATGTAAATATGCAGTGTCTGTAATACATTCACACACAAGTGTATGACATCATAGCCTGTGTGCTATTGTACATGATATACACACTGACTACAGACTGATATCAAATATGCAAATTAAACACACAATTGTTATATGTTTTGTCCTATTCAACATTTTAAGGCTCTCTGGTTGTTGTAGCTAGAAGGCTGCAGTTTCATCAACTTACCTCATCACAACGTTTAAATTTTTGCCTTTTACCTGCCCCTCCCTAGAGACCATTCATTCAGTACCCTGTCAAGCAAGTTACTACAACGTAATGATATGAAAAGACCAAAGAAGGTTGTTTCTAACCCTTGCACTATTAAATGCATAACACTGTAGGTGTAGTTTAATTACAGGCTAAAAAAATACTGCGTCCAGTGTCTAATATATCTTCTCTTATCCGCTTGTGACCAAATGATTTAAGATATCCACTTGTATGTGTGTAGGTATAAACATGCGGTTTGGATTAGTGTGAAGTTTGAGTTTTATAATCACACTATTTCGTCTGATACCACTTTAAAAGCATAGTATAACGTTTTAGGGATGAGATGTACACGCTTGAATTCTGCAGTATTCATGAACATCTATACTGCACATGTGCATGCCACTTTTCTCTGCACATACACTGTAGTTCTGGCACCATCTCTTTTCCACAATAATTAAAAATATGTCCTTCACAATGCACGACTTTTGACAGTTAACTGAGAATTGATTACTTTTAACTGTCGATAATATTATGCAATAGAGTCCAACAACTAGAGGCATTTATAGGATATTTTGTTGCATCAATGGAGAGCAAGATCATATACACTTGAAACAAAGATGAGATCCAGATTGCACTGAATTATTGCTCAGGGTACAATAGACTGATTGTCTCTGACGTCAAGCATTAGTTAGCTATGTCTGGCAAAATAGATATCCTTACAGAAACTCCACAAAGCAAATACAAAAAGAATGTGTATACATACATACTAACTCAAAATATGACAGAAGGAATGTTTGGTGCTTAGAAATAGTCAGGTTGTAGGCACCTGGTGAGGATGACATTTGTTTTTGATCTCACAAGGTGCATATATAGCCATCCATAAATGTCATGCAGGTCTATGGATTTGGGGTTTCCCAAAGTCATAGCAAGGCATATGGGCAATTTGAGAAGTACCCCAAGCACCATACGTCTCAGAAACCACAGGGACACAGACCCATCCCAGGTCAGCACACTTTGCACCATTGTTGTCATGCTTCTGAATCTCAGTGGCTATATAAAATAAATAAATAAACAAAAATCTGGTTATCCTTTTTATGCAGCAACAATCATATATGTAACAGAGACCATTAATCCCAAGTCACTTATTAAGACACTGCATGACAAAAATGACCAGAATTGGTGTTCTTATGCTACTTTGCCCAAGCTATGTTAAGTTGTATTTTATATGTGAAGGTCCTTGTAAAGATGAAAGTACTGGTTCAAAGTTCTGAAGAGAGAGAGCAGTATGTGCTGTACAACAACTCTTGAAAGAAAGACAGCAGCTCATAATAAATGTTCAACAGGCAGAAGAGAAAGCTTGAAGGGCAGAAGAAAAAGCAACAAGGACTGAACAGGATCTCTTGAAACTCAAGCAACAGAACGATGTATCGCAACAGCAAATAAAAACTGAAGTTCAACAGGCAGATGCGAGAGCAATAAGGACTGAGCAAAAACTCTTGGAAGCAAAGCAACAAATAGAAACATTACATCAGCAAATCAGAAGTTCAACAGGCAGATGTGAGAACTAGAAGAGCAGAAGAGAGAGCAACAAGGACTGAGCAACAACTCTTGGAAGCAAAGCAACAGAAAGAAGCATTACAACAGCAAATCAGGATAGAAGTTCAACAGGCAGATGAGAGAACGAGAAAAGCAGAAGAAAAAGCAGCAAGGCAGCTCATAGAAACAAAGCAAGAGAATGATGCATTGCAGCAACAAATCAGGATAGAAGTTCAAAAGGCAGATGAGAGAGCTAGAAGGGCAGAAGAGTGAGCAACAAGGACTGAACAAGAGCTTAGGTTGTCAAAGCAACAGTCTGAAGCACAACTAAGACACCATGTCACTCAACATATTCCACAAAATTCTGACCCAGTGAAGTCTTCGTGGAGAGTGGAGTGTAATGAAATAGCAGTGATAGAAGGGAAGCTTCTTGGTGTAGGAGGATGGGGGTGAGAGAGGCCATGTTTCGTGGTGTCAAGGTTGCTGCTATGTTCCTACATGAAGAAATCATCTCTCCACATAATACTGATCTATTTATCAGAGAGATGAATATTGCAGCAAGTGTGCGCCATCCCAATCTCCTGCTTTTTATTGGAGCCACATTGGGTGGCAGTAAACCTGTAATCATTACAGAGCTGATGCCAGTCAACCTGCGAAGCATCATTTCAGTCCTTGTTCGAGATCATGACATCTCTATTGGCACAGATGTGGCCTGTGGTCTCAACTACCTCCATCTAGTGAGACCAGATCCTATCATTCATCAAGATGTGAGCAGTGCAAATGTTCTTGTTGAACGCACTGAATTGGGTGGTTATAGAGCCAAGGTGTCTGACTATGGTTCTGCTAACTTTCTATCTAAAGTGACCACCATGGGCCCTGGAAATGCATCCTATTCAGCCCCAGAGTCCATGAATCCTAGACTACAGTCTCCAAAGATGGATGTTACAGCTATGACATACTCCTGCTTGAAATGGCCACTGGACAGTTCCCAGACCAAAGCCTGCGAGCCATACAGCTTGATACCTTGCTGTGGCAAGAAATGAGAGAGATAATTAAGAGGTGCATCTGTGAAGATCCAGCCAATCGTCCAACCATGAAAGATATACTTCTGTTACTGTCATAGTTCAACAAATGTATGGTTACTGTGTAAATTGATTCTAACACAAGGCTGGGATCACTGAAAATGAGAGTTGTGGAATGTTGTGAGATAATATTATTTTAGCTGTAGCAATTGTTTAGCCCATGCATCTGTGTTGTTAGATTTTTATATCATATATGGTTATTGTTTTAAATTCCAGTGAATACAAAATTGATGTCAATATTTGTTTTCACCCAACTAGCATGATTTTCACTGTAGAGATTAGCTAATGACATGTTTAACTTCTTACACTGTCTGATTCAATAGTTTTCACAGTTATACATTTGGCTTGCCTTATTTAAATGTGATGCATAGCAGTTCAGTGACATAAGAATCCTAAATCACATGTCAAGCCCTACAAGCAGTGTGCAGAACTAGAGCTATATATCTCAGTGGAGATCAGGACATGTTTGAAATTGACATCAGCAGTGCCACTGCTGACCAGTTTCTGCACATGGTGTAGACTTGCTATATACTTGGTAACATTGAACTGCTGCCAAGACTCCATACCATTACTAGTGTATGGTAAAGCCATATAACTGGTCCCAGTGCTAGCAAGGGACCCCACAAGTTTAATCATAGTGCACGCACTGCACACACAAACACACATTTGCACCCATGTACACACAACACTCAGAAGCAATTAATACATGCTCACTTTAATAAACTGTACAGAATGTAAAGGTTATATAGTAAATAAAGTGCAGAGATTGATGCATGAATGAACATTATCTCAGTGCGTGTCCAACTCTGGGCCAAAAGTAACAACCAGAAAGTGAAAGCACAAAGACCTCTTAAAAAACTTGCTTAGTAGAGAATACTCAGGCCATGGGTTTGATTTCTGATTTTAAAAAAACATCTGATGCCCATCATATATGTCACATATAATTGTTATGCACCGACTCGATCAATGAGATCCTGCTCCACCATGTTAAAAACTGCCGTACTCAGCGTCTTAATACGTCACACAGAAAATATGTCTAATAATGTAGGTATCGATGCTTAATTATAATGTCCTGGGGGTACATTTAACTACCGCGGTGTACAGGAAATACATTTATTTTGACACTCTGAGTCTGACTTGGGACCAGAGAGTATGATTATAGTTTGGCAATTTCGGCCCAAGCTCCAAAGGACATGTGCAACGAGCATGCATCATGAAATGTAAAAGAGATGATAAACTGGCCGAGTGTAATTTTCTGTACTATATTGCTTCAGGCTTTGCATTTGTTCAACAACGACGACATTGTTGGGACCATCTCCATGCATACTAGACAACAGAGGAACCCTTCTCTACACCTTCTCTGCATATACCGTCAGGTAATAAAGGAAGGGTTAGAGGTTAGAAGATGATTGATGGAGGCCAGGTATCATTTGAGGGTGAGTGTGTGTGTGTGTGTATGTGTGTGTATGTGTGTGTGTGTGAGTGTGTGTGTGAGTGTGTGTGTGTGTGTGAAATTATGCACCTGTGTGACAAGCAGAGCTAATTGTTTGCCTTGCTTTGATGTACCTTTTTGTTGTCTAGAAAATAGGACTAGTGATTTTATCTTAATCTGACTTCCTGACAAGACTGAGATATTGATTTCGTAGATTAACCATGCATTTCAGATGGTACTTCACTTCCGCATATGGACACTTCAATGATACCTATCTGCATAGGTTGCTATGCAAACTCTGCACAACTCCATACTAAATACTGTGGCACAGTGATGCGTGCCTTCTCACTGTTACTGACACTGATAGTTCTGTATGTAATGCATGTCACTAAATCATTAAATGATGTAGAGTTCCAAGAGCCTCAATCCAATAATATCAATGCTGCCTTAGGTATCTTTTCTTTAGTTGACAAAGTATATGTTCTGCTTCCCCTGTCTTTCCTTCTCCCTCCTTCTTCCCTTCCATCTGTCATCTTACCACCACATGTACCTCCCTTTGTACAGAAATGTTCCATCTGTCATATGCAATGTTTCAACACTCACTTCCACTGGTCTATTTTCTTGTTAAGATGACATTTAAATTGCAGAATGAATGCAGTCCATTGTACTCAGCGCGTGGTAAATGACATCTTGATGTTACGACAACTCTAGTTGAAGCTAGAGCTAGCCAATAAGGGTACGATGTACACTCACAGTATCTCCAGTGTCACTGTAATACATTCACACACCTACATTTGTACATTTGTTAGCATGCAGCCTGTTTGCTGATACATAGCGTACAAGTTATGTATAACTGATAAATGTGGTGCATACAAACCAACAACCAATATTTGTGTCAGTGCTTCGTGTGTATGTACATGTGTGTAGTGTATGTGTTAATTATCTCGTTTTCATGCTCCATCCCTCTCTCCAGTGCCGTTTCACCATAGTTTCAAGCTGGCTGTGCTTTCCCTGTCTCTGTCCCTCTCCACTCCTTCCCTCCCACCCACCTGTCATCCTATTGTGACTTAGGCACAAGAATCAAGGCAGCATATGAAACGCTTTCACAAATGCCATAAAATGTTGTTGAAAACTAACCATAAACCTTGTTCTTACATTTCAACAATGTCCCTCATCCTTAAATGAAAGTTTGGGAGAGTAAACATTAATATTAACCCTTTCACAAGCAACAGCGCAATATTACTCTGCAGCTGCTATAAAATAATCACTTTTTATCTAACCATTATAATGTTTATGGAGTCAACACATTGTTCAGAGGAAACGTTACCACAATAATTGACATGATCAAGGCTTCAGTTAACTGAAGCCATGATCATGAAGTTTCAATTAGTATAAATTAAATTAGTGTGTCGGCTATTGTGGTAAGCGTTTCGGGAAAATGTTCTTTGTAAACAACGTCTGTGAATTTGACGAGCAAATAATATTTTAACTGTACAATTTGTTATTGACTCCAAAAACGTTAATGGTTAGATAAAAAATGGCTGCATTATAGCAGCTTCAGCGCAATATTGCCCTGTTGCCCGCAAAAGAGATAATGTGCACCATTCCATACATTGATACCACTGCATAGTTCTCACAACATTCCATGCATTGATACCATTGTATAGTCGCCCCACACCTTTTCAAATGATGTATATCAGCTGAAACTAAGGAAGGTAGAAGCTGAAATAAAAATAGAATAGCATAACTCTTGTGTGCTTGCCATTCTAAGTTTCTGTTTCATCAGCATGTGCTTCATTTTCACATAGACGATCAAGAATTATTTTTAGATTGTAACCAATGAATCAGAATCTTAGAATAAAAAAACTGGAAGGAAAAAAAGAATGATAGCAGTTTCAAGAGATTTTCTGACAAACAGGAAACTGAAACTCACATATCGACTGTTTGATGGAAATAGACATCCATATGCCAACTCCCAATCCTGACTCTGAACATCACAAGAATCCAGCACCTTTGAAAGTGTAGCGATTGCTGATTACTAATGTGTGGGCGTAATTGTTAAATACCTAGTCTTTTAGCAGCCAGACTGTGTGTCCCTAATTCTAAAAGCATCGAGAAGCATCTTCGCACGTGATGGAGGAGCGCTATTAAAGCCTGTGACAACGAGGCAGCGCAGACAGGGATTGGAACTGACGAAGGAACTAACGAGCATGGTTGTATGCTGAATGTGTGTTCTTTTCGCGTGTATACCGCTGTGATTTGGCTGTTGACGAATCCCCTTCTACTTGGAAGTTCAGGCGTAACGCGTGCGTAGGTCACAGTCTTAGTCGGTTACTACAGAAAGTTGATGGATTTCTTCAACAGTGATTGAAACTGCTTATTCAGTGAAATAGTTATATGAGGTTACATTGTTCCAGTCGTAATGGATTTTTTGTAAGCCTACATGTGACACATTACAAAATGATCTTTTTTTATTGATCTGTCTTTGAATCACAACTGAAATGAAGATGGCTGGAACTTGGGGACTGAAGTCAAAGTAATTCTATTATACAATTGCCTTTTATTACCATCTACCTGCTGCAAATGTGCCTCTGTCGCATCACTATTCTTTGTGCTGACATGTCTATATGTCTTATTTACACAGTACAGGAATCTGTCAAGAGTGTGAAAAATGGTCTGTGATGTTCAACACATAATCAATTGCAATCAGTATGTATCACATCTACCTGCTCAATTGCTTATTTAATACATCAGACCTTCAACTTAGCACATACAATCTACATACACCTTCATTTTACCTTTTGTGAGTATATATGTGTGTGAGCACATTTGTGTGTTGTACTGTTAAATTTATTTCATCAATAAGGGATTAACTTAAAGGCCTAAAAAAATGCATTAACTATATTATAACTCTTCAGCAATGTATCAATCATAATCTATGTCCTAGTACTATGTAAATATGTGGGATGGGTAGAGTCCACCTTACCTGGTGGAATCCATTCTACATAGCCATGCATATGTTCAGGTATCATGCACTCCAGGATTCCTACAGGTAATAGGTATTCTAAAGTCCATCCAACCTGGAGAGTACATTCGGGTTCTATCATAAGTGTACAAAAGGTCGTATAGCTTTGGTGAAAACTCGGTATGCAGTGTGCTTTTATTATGGGGTCTCAAGAGCCCATGCACCCTCGCTTTTGCACAGGGCACTATATGTGGTGACGAAGACATCCCGAAACTGCATCAAGTCGAGTCTGGGGCTCAGACTAGATACTACATACAGACAGCAGCTATGGAATTTACATAGAAATGGGCTGTAGAACTGTTAGTGAGTATGTTAAGTTAAGCTTTTGTCAATACGTCTTGTGTACCTTCTCTGGTGCACAATATCCTTGCAGCTTTTATAAGACCATAGTGGAAACAATTTGAAGTGCAGGAAACATGCATCTCAGAGTATGGCACCCAAAATGTCAGATTGGATAGACCCTGTGTAGAGAAGTGAATGATTAGACCCCTTCAACAAATCATCAACAATGCCTTGCATTGGACAAGGAGAGACTGTTAATTATTATGTATGCCATTGCAGACATCACAGATAAAAATGGATGGTACTGGCCCCCTTTATTGGCACTGCTATTTGTGAAGCTTAGAATATTGGCTACATCTGTACAGTGCACACACATTCATAGGCGTAAATGATACACAATCACATTGAATTATTCCCACATGAATCAGAACTAGAGTTTGAATCCTTTTCCTCTTCGCCGTGATGGCCAATGTCCACGTCCCCTATAGCTAGTGATAATTCGTCGCTATAGCAATTGCTGAAGGACTATGACTCTCGGTTAGAGTAGAGGATCCACCCGTATTAACATTTCCAGATTCCCACTCAGATTCAAAATTCTCAGTTGAGGCACAAATTTCCATCAGACGAACTGTGTCTTTGTGCAATGTGGTCTCTACATGCCTTTCATATCTGTATTTATAGTCAAACTCTTTCAGACAAACATCACAGCGAAATTTAGAAGCCATCTTTCTCACGTGCGACTGCGGTTGTGAGGGTACAGTTCGATACACTTGCATATAGACCTATTACATCCGTCATGTGACTACTGGGCTTCACTCCCTACAATCATATAATAGGCTCTAGCATTTTTGTGTTCTTTAGAATTTTATTCTTACTTTGTACTGTGTATATGGGACAGTTTCTGCGAAAATCGCCCCACAGATAAAAATGTTATAAACATGCATCGCGTTTGAATCGCTATAACTTCCCAAGGTTAATGCTATCACCCTCATATTTTCAACCATTCATACTGCACCATTTCACTACGGGAAAATATACTTTAGGGCCTTGCACCAGTTCCTTGCTGATGCTACGAGGTCCGATACCCCATGGGGTTCAAAACCGCCACATATTCAGGTAGGAGCGTTCAAATCGTTTCAATTTCAGTAGGTACGTACAAGGGTCCTGTTGCTATTGATGTGTTCTTTTCGTTAATTTCTACTCTATCCTTCACGGAGATACAGCTGTGCAAAGTTAATGCATATTTCCCGCTCGATTGCACCATTATTGTATGCAACCCGTGTTCCATTCTCCCAATCCACAATAAAATTTGATAACGTCTTTGTTCCGCCCATTTCTCTATTTAACTAAGCTAGTCGTTCGCAACTGTTTTTGTCTCACTCAGGCAGTGAGTTTATGCGGAAAAATGAAAAGAAGAAGAAGACTGCTCACTTTGCCAGACGATCGCACCAATTAACGGATCCGAGTGAATGGTTGCAGTAATCTTGCGCCTCCCACGTCGCTGGCAGTATTCAAAACGGCGCTCGTAAGGCTATTTGCTACGCACTCGCATCATCCTCTAGTCGTGTAATAAAGCTTTCCTATGTGCCATCATCTTACTAAAATCATCGTCTTATCTGCCACGACCACTCAGCTACGATTGCAATGATTTCAGTCTCTCACAACTTTCAGCTCACACATAGTACATGAACTCATGCTGGCTCACACTTGTGCACACACTTGCATTGTTGCGTACATGGCGCTATACACTATCATATGACATATTTTCATATACACAACCACACACACCACACACACACATTGTACAAACATTCACACTCACAAACATTGTCACATCATGCATTGTGTTCACTTTAACTGCACTTGTGTCAATTTGTGTACCAAGCTTTCTGTACATGTATCGTGTCTCCAAGAATTGAATTGCTGTACATACATTGTGTCCCCATCTGGTCCTCTAAATGTACACAAACATTGCACACTTTCATAACACACACACCACTGTATAAATGTGGCAATATACACGCAAAAACGCTCACACAGGTACACACGCAACATACGGACACACACACACTGTGACGGATACTATCCTATCCTATCCAATATACAGCCTATACGTCTAACGCGTAGTACTGTGCCGCAGAGCAAGGATCGGCAATTCTCCAACACCAAGATATTTATTTCCAAATGTACCCGCATTATATACTGACTCACACATAGATACAATACAACAATACACTCAATGGTCAGGCCAGCGGCCCCCGAAAGGTGGCGCAGCTCCGGCGCCCGCCCAATAGTCCACAATAGAGCCAGTACGGACGTAAACGGGTACCCAGACCATCACACTCCCTCCACCTTATCTGAAGGCTGACCCTCAGATGATCGCATTGGTAGGGAACCTCGGGGAGGGCATCGGCATTTCCATTTAATTTTCCTGATCGGTGTTCCACCTCGAACTGGTAGGGTTGGAGGAAAAGGTACCATCGGGTCAGCCGTGGGTTGTTATCCTTCATGGTGTTCAGCCATTTGAGTGCCTTATGATCTGTCACCACAGTGAATTTGGCTCCCACAAGGTAGACCCTAAAGTTCTGAATTGCAGCCTTGATTGACAAGCACTCCTTTTCTATCGTGGCATAGTTTTTCTCCCTTGGTGCCAGTTTTCGGCTGTAATAAGCCACAGGGTGTTCTTCTCCAGATGCATCCATCTGGCTGAGTACAGCTCCAAGTCCACAATCAGAGGCATCAGTCTGCAGGATGAAGGGAACCCCAAAGTCGGGAGTTCGAAGAACAGGGGCACTACACAACTGTATCTTCAACTCCTTGAAAACTTTCTCACACTCTGAATCCCATTCAACCTGAGTTGGAGCTGCATTCCGCGTAAGGTCAGTCAGAGGGGCTACTAAACTAGCATAGTTTGCAATAAACTTCCGGTAGTAACCCGTAAGTCCTAGAAATGAGCGCACATCCTTCTTAGTGAGTGGGACTGGAAAGCTTTTCACAGCTTCAATCTTGCTCTGCTCTGGCCTTACACGTCCACATCCAACTACATGACCTAGGTAAGTGCAGTGTCTCATCCCCAGTTGGCATTTTTTGGGTCTTGCTGTCAGTTTTGCAGCTCTTAACCGAGTAAGGATATCCCTGAGGTGACAGATGTGTTCCTCCCAGGTTTGGCTGTAGATGACCAAGTCATCTATATATGCTGCTGCATGCTCTTCAGCCCCTCTGAGAAGTCGATCCATCATCCTCTGAAAGGTAGCTGGTACCCCACATAAGCCGAAAGACATGACCTTAAAGTGGTATAACCCGTAAGGAGTGGTAAATGCAGTCTTATGCTGGTCCTCCTGCTTGACAGGCACCTGCCAGTAGCCTCTTGCAAGATCAAGGGTAGTCATGTACTGGCTATTACCCAGTTGGTCCAGTAGTTCATCAACTCTAGGCATAGGGTAGGCATCTCCCTGAGTCACCACATTCAGCTTGCGATAATCCACGCAGAACCTTATGCCTCCATCTTTTTTCTCTATCAGGACAATAGGAGAGGCCCAGTCACTCATTGATGGTTTGACCACTCCATCCTTCAGCATGGCCTCTATTTCCTTCTTCACCCATTCCCTATGAGCATACGGGAGTCTGTATGGCGCTTGTCGCACAGGAATAGAGGATCCAGTAGGAATGCTATGCTCTGTTAACATTGTGCATCCTGGTTTACCATGAAGCACATCTTGGAAGTCGGAGCAAAGTGATTGTAACTCCTGATACTTGTTCTCATCTAGATCTTCATTTACCAACAGTTTCCCTCCCATGCTGAGTCCACTGTCCAGGCTCTCCTCATCAGCCTCACCCTCCTCAACACATAGCAGTGATTTCACTTCATTCCACCTCTTCAGCATGTTGATGTGGAATACTCTGTGTCTTTTTCGGGTTCCGATCATGTCTACTTCGTACAAGACGTCACTGACTCGCTTGACCACCGGATATGGTCCCTTCCACTGGGCAGAGAACTTGCTGGTATCTGTAGGTAGCAGCACCAGTACCTTATCTCCGGCTTCAAAACTCCTGAGTCTGGCATGTTTGTCATACCAGGTCTTCTGTCCCTGCTGCGCTTGGCTTGTGTTGGTTTGGGCCAGTTCAGTCATCCTCTCCAGTCTTTCCCTCATAAGCATCAAATAGGACACCACACTCTTGTCAGTCTTCTCCCTTGCTTCCCATGTTTCCTTGAGAACATCAAGTGGGCCTCTAACACTCCGCCCATAAAGGAGCTCAAAGGGGGAAAATCCTGTAGACTCCTGAGGGACCTCCCTATACGCAAAGAGGAGGTAGGGTAGAAGCTTGTCCCAGTCCTTTCCATCCTTGGTTGCTGACTTTCTTAGCATAGCCTTTAAGGTTTGATTAAACCTTTCGACCAAGCCGTTGCACTGGGGATGGTAGGGTTTGGTCCATAAGCGCTGAACATTGAGTAGTCTATACATTTCTGCAAGGAGAGTTGACATAAAGTTGGTTCCTTGGTCAGACATTATCTCCTGAGGAATCCCTACCCTGGAGAAGACTTGGACCAACTGTTCTGTAACATGTTCGGCATCAACTGAGCGAAGGGGAATGGCCTCCGGGTACCGGTTGCATAATCGCAGATCACCAGTACAAAGCGATTCCCAGACCTGCTCCTTGGAAGAGGCCCAACAATATCAAGAGCGATTTTGGAGAAAGTTTCCGCAATTACAGGTAGCGGTATAAGTGGTGCTGGGGCTACTCGTTTGGAAGAGGCCTTCTGACAACTTGGGCAGTTCTTACAATATTCTGCAACATCCTTGCTTACACCAGGCCAGAAGAACCTCTGTAGGACTCGCTCAGTAGTTTTCTTTCTGCCCAAGTGCCCTGCCATAGGAATTGCATGTGCCATATGCAACACTGGGTCCCTACATGCTTCTGGTAATACCAACTGCTCCACTATTTCACCCTTTAGCTTTCGGTTCCGATAATAGGTACCGTCTCGATGGAAAAACTCTGCTTCTTTCTCCAACACTGCATCTGCTGCCACATCCCGGATATCCTTCAGGGTCTTGTCTTCTCTCTGCAGTCTTTGTATTTCCTCCGGACCGAACTCCCATTTTTGATACTTATGAGCCCAGGTAGGACCATGCTCAGAGTGTTCCTTCTTCCGCTCTCGCTTCTGACTCCTTGTCAGCACCTTACGAGACCTTCCGCCCGTAAATAAATCCTGGTGGAAAGCTGCCCCTGGCAAGCTGCTGTCATAACTCTCAGTTTCCGGAACCCTGCTGGTATCTATCCCCTTCTTCTTAGCTGTAGGTTCCTCCAATGAAGTTGGCCTAGCTCCTGACTGTAGGTATCTGACTTGTTCTTCTCTAGCTTCCAGTTGCTGCTGCTTAAACTTGGAGCGTGTTACCACTGCCATGCCCGAATCTTCTTGAGATCTCACCCTTGACAGAAGGGTAAAAAGTTCTGGAACGTCTGTACCCAGAAGTACCGAAACTGGTAGTGATTTGCACACAGCAGCCTCCACACAAACTTGTAGGCCTTCAATTTCCATGTTGACCAGTGCGGTTGGATAGCTGACAGCTTCACCATGAGCACACCGAATCACCACCTGCTGCGTGCTGGATACTGAACTGGGCACCACCAAGTCTGTACGCACCATTGTTCTGGAGCATCCTGTATCTAGGAGAATGTCCTCAGTTGCCTGCCCCTCCACCGTTCCTAAGCAGGTTGGACCATCCTTACTCCTGTGCCAGACTGGATGTGCAGAGAGTTCCAGACAGGTCAATGCCTTGCTTGGACACTTCATGGACATGTGTCCCCTTCCACCACAGTTGAAACACCACAGCTCTGACCTTTGGTTCTTCTTCTTATCATCCTTTTCACTCTTTTTCTGCCCTCCAATAGACTTCATTCTGCAATCTCGAGCAATATGTCCGGCCTTCCCACATGTATGGCACTGAAGAGGTTCCTTGTTAATCCTTTCCCCTAGGACTTGCTTGCTCTCCTGTGTAGACTTCCTGGTCCTGCACGTACTCATCTGCCATCTGCCCCGCTTCCGTACTAGTCTTGGGCTTCCGGTCAGTAACCCAGACCCGTAACTCCTGTGGAAGGGTAGTTAGAAACTGCTCTGTTACCATCAGATCCACGATCTCCTCCGCACTTGTTTTATCCTTAGTCCATTTCCGCGAAAGGTCCTGCAGTCTCACAATTAGGTCCCTGTATGACTAATCTTCTTGCTTTTTGGTGGTCCGAAAGCGTTGTCAATACGTCTCTGTATTGATGTTGTAGCGTAGCAAAATCGTCTCCTTGACTTGCTCGTAAGTCCTTTGCGTCATCGCTGTCCATAGCGGCGTACGCCAGTTGAGCCTTGCCCGAAAGGTTGGGAGCCAGCTTAAATGCCCATTAATTTTTCCTTATCCACCTCGTGGGCCGACATCATCCTTTCGAAGGTGGTCAGGTAAGCTAGCCTCTATATCTTCGCTCTCAGTAAGCTTGGTGAGCTTCGCGGTCTCCTTTCGTTGCTGACTGGGTGCTTGAGCCTCTAGTATGGTTTCCAATATGCGCCTCTGCTCCCTTCTTTCTTCTGCAAATACCGCTTCCATACGCTCCCTCTCTGCTACTTCGATCCGGCGACGTTCCTCCTCGCGCTGACGTCTCTCCTCCTCCTCAGCACGGCGACGTTCCTCCTCCCGTTGACGTCTCTCCTGCTCCTCGGCACGGCGACGTTCCTCCTCGCGCTGACGTCTCTCCTGCTCCTCGGCACGGCGACGTTCCTCCTTGCGTTGACGTCTCTCCTGCTACTCGGCACGGCGACGTTCATCCTCGCGCTGACGTCTCTCCTCCTCCGCTCGACGACGTTCGTCCTCTTCCCCGCGGCGGCGTTCCTCCTCTCGTCGGCGTCTCTCCTCAGCCTGCTCTTCCCTTTGCACCAGCAGCCTCAGCAATTCTGCAACTGCCCCAACTGCCTGGTTCTGCTCAACGGTGTTTGCTCGAATCGCCTGATTCTGCTCAACGGTGTTTGCTCCTATCGCCTGATTCTGCTCCGCGATGTTTGCCATTTGAGATTTCTGGTACTATCAACCAGATCGAGTTGACATCCACAGGGTCTCGTTGTACTTCGTCAACGACAATCCCGACGCTGCCACCAAATGTGACGGATACTATCCTATCCTATCCAATATACAGCCTATACGTTTAACGCGTAGTACTGTGCCGCAGAGCAAGGATCGGCAATTCTCCAACACCAAGATATTTATTTCCAAATGTACCCGCATTATATACTGACTCACACATAGACACAATACAACAATACACTCAATGGTCAGGCCAGCGGCCCCCGAAAGGTGGCGCAGCCCCGGCGCCCGCCCAACCAATAGTCCACATGCACAATAGAGCCAGTACGGACGTAAACGGGTACCCAGACCCTCACACACACACACACAAACACACACGACATACACACGACATACACACACACACACACGACATACACACACACACACACGACATACACACACACCAACACACACACACACACATACGGACACAGAAACACAGACACAGGCACACATGAAATACACATAGACACACACACACATAGACACACAGACACACACACAGACACACGCACAGACACACACAGACACACACACGCAGACACACAGACACACACACACAGACACACACACACAGACACACACACACAGACACACACACACAGACACACACACAGACACACACACAGACACACACACAGACACACACAGACACACACACAGACACAGACACAGGCATTCACAGACACACACAAAGCACACACGCACGACAGACACATACACAGTACCAGTTGCAGAGACCTGAGTCTCTCTTTGCCCACACAATATCTAACTCACACAGAGTACATGAACATGCCCTCATGGTGGTTCACACACCCTGATGCATGTGTATTGTTGTGGATATGGTCTGTACATCCTGAGCACAACACACAGACACACACACACACACGCACGCACAAAACTTACGGCACACCCACATGCATTCAAGTGTAAGACTTCCTCTGAACCTGTTCTCTGCACATGCATCAAGAAGTTCTATTCGATTGAACAGCTCAAGAAGCCACTGATTCGTTCTCAATTTTTGTACCAATCTCTGTGTGTTTCCTCTGTAATGTTGCAAGCAGACGTACAATCTTCTCTTAGTATACTCATCCAGCACTCTGTACAAGTGCTCATCTGACCTTGCTGTGTCTGTGTAAACTTACCACAGGCCCTGACTTACCACAATCTGCAAAGATAAGAGAGGTACAATAATTTCATCGCAACACTCACAGGCCTACTTTTTCCAACAGCACAATGTTGTGTCGCACTATTTGAATGCAGTGAATTAAACGAGTGTACATGAACTCAGATTGCTGCTTCTCACCGTAAGTACAAAGTACGTACTGTGCTTCACATCTCTTGCTATAACCTTACTACATAAAAATTACTACAGTGCGACACGCAACACTGTGCTGCCTCTTCTTGATGAAAAAGGATGTACCACGCAGGTAAGTTTTTCTGAAGGACGATGTTTCTGCCTGGTGACTATCATTCTGCCGGATTGTGGATAAGTTTACACAGACATAATGGATAGCAATATTCATCATGTTATGAGCACACTAAAGAAGCCTCTTGAGCTTGCTTGCTAACTATGGCATACCCTTATGACTTGTCCTCTGCATGTATTTGTGTCAGGGGACAGTCCTATAAGGACACAATGAATGCATAAAGGACCAGTCCTATGACATTACAGTGTACACGTTGCTACATGTATCTACACGTATGAGCAGTGTAGACATGTCTCATGGTCTCATGAGCTGTTCAATAAATGCATGTGTGCAGAGAAGGCATTCAGTGAGAGAAAATGTGTGTACCATCATTAGTAGAGAGCACTACTGTTTTTTTTCCACATGAACAACAGTCTGTGCGTCGTTGCATGATTTTGTCTGTGCACATGTGCGTGTCTGTATGTGCGTCTGTGTATCTGAACAACAGTCTGTGCGTCGTTGCATGATTTTGTCTGTGCACATGTGCGTGTCTGTGTGTGCGTCTGTGTATCTGTGTATCGTGTGTGTGTGTCTGTATGTGTGTCTGTATGTACGTGTGTGTCTCTGTGTGTATTGTGTCTGTTGTGTCTGTACCTGTGTGTCTATATGTATTTTGTGTGTGTGAGTCTGTGTGTATGTATGTCTGCGTGTCTGTGTGTGTATGTTGTGTGTCTGTGGGTATATCTGTGTATTTCGTGTGTGTGTCTGTCTGTCGTGTGTGTATCTGTGTATGTTGTGTGTGTATCTGTGCATGTGTGTGTGTCTGTGTGTGCGTGTGTGTGCATGTGTGTCTATGTGTATTTCGCATCTATATATTTTGTGTGTGTCTGTGTGTGCTTGTGTGTGTCCGTGTGTGTCTGTGCATCTGTGTGTGTGTCTGTGTCTGTCTGTCATGTGTTCCTTGTGTGTCTGTGCATGTGTGTGTCTGTCACAGTGTGTATTTCGTGTGTGTGTCGTGCATGTCTGTGTGTGTGACTATCTCGTGCTCGTGTGTGTCTGTGTATTTCATGCGTGTGTGTGTGGCAATGTGTGTGTGCATGTGTGTGTGTTTTTCCATATGTGTGTTGTGTTTTGGTGTCCATGTGTGTGAGTCTGTGTCCATCTGTGTGTGTCTGTGTATCTGAGTACGTCTGTGTGTATGCCATGTGTGTGTGTGTGTTTGTGTGTCTGCATTAGTGTGTCTGTGTGTGCATTTGTGTGTCTGTGTGTGTATTTCGTATGTCCTGTGTGTGTGTTATACAGTGGTGTGTGTGTTTTGCAAGCTTGGTACACAAATGGAGATACAATAAGTTGAATTGAATTGAATGCATGTGCATGTGACAATGTTTGTGAGTGAGAGTGTTTGTATAGTAGTTTGTACCATCATCAGACAGGCGTATTGTTTGCCACATGCATAACTGGTGTGTGCAAGTACGTTGTATATGAGTGTGCATAAGAAATGAATATACGCCATACGATAGTGTACTGGGCCATGTACGCAACAATGCAAGTGTGTGCACAAGTGTGAGCCAGCATGAGTTCATGTACTATGTGTGAGCTGAAAGTTGTGTGAGACTGAAATCATAGCAATAGTAGGCATGGCGGATATAAGACGATGATTTTGACAAGATGATGGCAAATAGGAAAGCTTTATTACGCGACTAGAGGATCATGTGAGTGCGTAGCAAATAGCCTTACGCGCGCCGTTTTGAATACTGCCGGCGACGTGGGAGGTGCAAGGTTATACTGCAACCATCACTTGGATCCGTTAATTTGGTACGATCGTCTGGCAAACAGAGCAGTCTTCTTTTTCTTTTAATTTTCCCGCATAAACTCACTGCCCTGAGTGAGACAAAAACAGTTGCGAACGGCTAGCTTAGTTTAAGAGAGAAATGGGCGGAACAAAGAAGTTATCAACTTTTATTGTGGATTGGGAGAATGGATCGCGGGTTGCATGCAATAATGGTGGAAATGTGCATTTACTTTGCACAACTGTATCTTCGTGAAGGATAGAGTTAAAATTAACTAAATGAACACATCAATAGCAAGAGTACCCCTGTACGTACCTACTGAATATGAAACGATTTGAACGCTCCTACCTGAAGATGTGGCGGTTTTGAACCCCATGAGATGTGCAGTATGAATTGAGGGCGATAGCATTAACCGTTGGGAAGTTATAGCGATTCAAACGCGATACATTTCTATAACATTATCCGTGGGGCAATATTCGCGGAAACTATATTCGTTCTCTCCAAAATTACTAACTTTCGACTAGCTGAAAAAAAAAAGTCATGTGACCACTCCGTAATCTGCCAGACGTCATTGCTACCATGTTGGTGTACAAGGTTTACGGAAATATTCAAATAACTCACGTGATGAGAAAGACCTTTAGCAGCGTCACGGAGCCGTGCATTACGCTAGCGTTACACAAATTTTTACACGCTACTGTATTCGGTAAGATCATAGCCTCCGTATCGTAATTTGACAACGATCGCCTGCGATAAGCCGTCTCGAACGTGTACAGACATCAGAGGCATGAAGTCATACAACTACCGATATATGCTCAACGTAAGTGACTAACGGTGAATTTGGGTAATTCACTTATGAGTGAAATTGTTAGGCAATGGACGCAGATCGAAGAAGAAGACTAGCAGGTAGTGAAACGCGTGAGATAATGAATGAGGTAGGTGTGTCATTGGAGCGTCAGAGGCAGTAAAGCATCGTCGTGACAGTTGTACGTGTAATGGAAACGATGCTCTGCCAAACGACAGCGGCAGCAGAACTCGGTGGATACGGGAGGCGGGGCATTGGGTGGGATTTGACCTTTAAAGCAAACCTATTGTTGTCTTGTTATTAGACTTTGTTTGAGCCTAAATAAATTAATTAATTGTAGATAAAATGATAATGACATCTTGGCTCACGTGGTCCTACAAGCTAATTTGGGTCTGGTTCACATTAGTAATGGGAGGGGGGGGGGGGGGGCGGAAAGTCACGTTATTCATCTATATTCACCATACATGGTTATTATTGAGTGACAACTTATCCATGTACAGTGAAAATAATATTATGACTATCTGCCACCCCCCCCCCCGCCCCTCCCTATCTTCTGCAACTCGCGTCTACGTCATCACGCTCAATTTACATCACTATATGTTTGTATATGCGCACGAAATAAGTTGCTATACCACGTGAGTTATGACACCGCCTTCTTTCCTCCGTTGTTCGTTCCCGTCCGGTTAATGGTTATCTCGTGCCCAAGCGGTTGTGTATTGATAGCAGCATACATAGTACGCGCGTGATGATGTAGGACGTGAGTGGCACACGCCCAACTGCTTTTAGCTTGATACTATCTAAGTATAGACGAGTGGGAAGGAGGGCTGTGTATGTGTTTGTGGGCGGAGGGGGGACGTGTGTGTATGTGTGTATATGCACGCGCGTGTGCGCTCCTGTTGTGTGCTTGTGTGCGTGCGTGATATATTCGTGACTAAATTGCTTTTAAATAAAACGTTGAACTACACAGCCAAAAGTAATTTTCTGTCCCGGATGTGACATATCCCTATCATTGTATGATACATGACTTGTACATTCTGGAACATTATGATCCACATATGCTACAAATATGATATGATTATCATTATTATACTGATGTGCTTAATATATACGGTACATATTGTACAAATTTGGCTGTGTAGTCTCGTCCCCAGACGCAATATCAGCACTACCTGTAGGGTGATGTAATTCATCTGCTGCTGCATATGTTGGTCTTGTACCGTGCCTAATGTCAGTTATCAAGTATCATTGAAATGCTAATAATGACTTCTATCTACTCATTTGTTTATACATGATTCCGTACTGCCTGATACTCCAGTAGCAAATGTTTTTATATCAGGTGCCAAATGGTAAGTTTAAAGCTTTCACTACTTTTGGCACTTTACACATTGCGATTTCTTACAGTAATATGATACTCTAGGGTACTATACAACAGTTTGTCCAATTAAAAAAATTAATTCCTTCCTAGCATGATGTCTCGGTCCTAAACCACTGTGAAGATGTTTTGTGCGAGCCCTATGTTGAGCGTGGCTAAATAGAGTGGCAAGGGGAGGGTCTCTCCAAGGTCTAAGCCACTTTATAATTAAGACGTGTTGAATACTTCACAAACTTAGCATGTTTTTGTGTGTTAGCTCGTAATTAAATATCATCAACATGCAGCAGTTGATAATATTAAATTGATGATTAATATCATAAATCAGTTTGTGGTATACCCCACCATGCCACACACACCTCTCCCCTGTATCAGCCACTGCTACACCTAACAGCAGCGTACACATTGGTCCAGTTCAATTGTTAAAAAGCGGGGCCAATGAGCTACAAGGTGCTCTCCTCTCCAATTCAGACCTTATTACATGGCATAGCATCTATAGCTGGCTATAGCCCTACCAGATTTTGGCAGAGTCACCATCACTATCATTTTACAATCCTCATATGAAAGCAGCTGCAGCATGGCAACGACTATTGAGTCAACTTAGATCGCCGATTTTTAATTCCCGTGAAGGGAGATGGAGTGACAACATCACAGCTTCCAGTCAACCTGGCTTTCTAAGTGCGAATGGCTACACTACCGGGAGTCACCTGCATAAGAGCATTCTTTGATTTCAAACTAACGTTTCAAAAATGCTGAGAAAGCCATTTTGACCAGAGGGTGATAGGCAAATAGTACTGTAGCGTTTGAAGACACAGATCGAGCGATTGAGATGTGCAATATGCTCTACCATCTACTACAATAGATATCGGTGAGATGCTCTCTCCTCTTGACCTTAACCACATCTTGCATACCGAACAAAGGCAACTTTGCTGTATTTTTTTTAACATGCACATTACAAGTTGTTCTAATTAATTTTAATTTAAATTATACAATTAGACCGATATTATAGAGTGGATTGAGAAATTAAATGCAATGAATATTAATTAGTTCATTAATTAACCCAA
The DNA here is from genome assembly GCA_013339895.1 of Ephydatia muelleri. Lineage (NCBI taxonomy): Eukaryota > Metazoa > Porifera > Demospongiae > Spongillida > Spongillidae > Ephydatia > Ephydatia muelleri. The sequence goes on from JABACO010000024.1 coordinate 1,281,761, forward strand.
ACACATTTCATACCCTTCCTCCAGCCCTGTAGCCTCGTATTAAGTGGTATATGTCATTAGTGTGCAGTGCACCTCCATACTCACCTGAACAATATTTGCGAACTTTTGTGAAAGAGCACTGGGAATCAAGCTGACACACATTGTTGCAAGCTAATGCTGATATAAATCTGATGCAAGCAATGTGCAAATAGAATGGTGAATGGAGCATCATACAAGGAGATTATAGCATGTGTATTTCATGTCCGTGTCCATGTATGTGGTGTGTGTGTACATGTATGTGGTGTGTGTGTACATGTATGTGGTGTGTGTACATGTGTGTAGTGTGTTGCTTCATATGAACTGTTTATTCATCAGTTGGCCTGTCTTTTTCATGGTTTATCCCTTCTTGTGCCCTCTCTGTAATGAATTAACTTAGAGCCTGTTCTGCATCCCTTGTCTTCTGTCCCTCCCCCTTCCTTTCCACATTTTACTTCCCTTTCTAAAGAAATATTACATATGTCATTTGTAATGTTTCAACACTCATGTTCACTAGTCCAGTCTCTGGTTATGATATTGCAGAATAGTGAGAATCCATTGGGCACAGCAAGTCGTGGTGGACATCTAGATATTGTGAAGTCACTAATTGAAGAAGGAGCTAATGTCAATCAGGGTGATGAGGTGAGTACACATACCTCTTCAGTGTTATTGTATAACTTTCACATGCATGTGTACATATGACAGCATCGTCCGCATGCTGATACATGCACTATACAAAGTGTAAACAAATGAAATTGCATGCCCAAAACAACAACTCTGGAATAACAAGAAAATGAAAATGTTTATTTTCTAATGACAGCAGGACAACTGCTCTGCCTACTAGAAGCACCTCGTCCTTCCACTCCAGAAGACAAAACACAGGGAGCATCATTAGAAAATGTGCATCGCAATTTTGCTACACTCTTTGCCAAGTGCAAGACAGTTTCGGTTCTTACCTTCCGGTATTTCCATCTCTCACCCCTAATCTTAGTTCCCGCAAAAAGTTCAAAGCACCTATCTTTTACTATAAATCACCTCTCCTTTACCTACATCTTTGTTCTATGACTCTGGGCCTGCATCACATCTACTGAAACACATGACTACATGTATAGCACCCTTTGTGCATCCATTACAGAAGTCAGCTGCAAAGCAAAGTGAAGGCACCTCTCACAATGGCTGTGTGTAGTGTCTGCTGTGAAAGAAAGCCATCATTTTACTCTGATGAGTGCATGCAGCTACATGGTACCTGCAGACCTTTACTTTTGGTCACTAGAATACAGAAGGGTGTTTTGTGAATTTCTATGTGTGTTACATAAACTAGTGGACATACCTGTTGACAATGTTTTCTTAACTGACACAAACACCCACTATACAAGTGTACACTCCCTGAAGCTGATACTTATCAATGGTATAATTTCATCTCACAACGAGATATAAATGTGCAGACTCTCTACCTGCTGTTGTTGTGGAAGCTACTCTACCTTCACATCTTCATGTTGCACTAGTGTCATGTAGTAAATGTTGTAAAGTGTATACATTCTTACAGGGAATATGTAAGAGTGCATATACAGTATGCCATTATTTTACTTCAGTGTACTTGTACTGGAAAATTATCATATCATATCAATCAAAGCTTTTCGTAATCATATGGTGTGTGGATTATAGAATGAGGCCATACAAATGACTACTGATGGAGCCACATCTTCGACAAGCAAATTAAGCAATTTAGGACTCTGAAGAATGAAGCTTTGTAAGAGAGTGATGCATTCAATGTGGGTGAGGAAATAATCTGTCAGATAGTGTAAAGGTCACTAGAGAAACGAAAACATTAGTAGTCCTTTGTATGATACTCCAACTGACCAATCTGAAATACATTCCTATACTGTACACATAAAATAAGGACAGCAGCAAAACATACAAGTAGCATCTACTTCCATGTTATCCATCGGGAAATAGCTATGATTGTTACAATAGTAGTGTAAATGCATGGAAATGTCAATATACATTCATGTTAAATAATTGCCTACATGTAGTGTTTTAACCTACGAGTAGGTATTTGCATATCGCTAAGTTTGGAAATAACTTCAGCCCTGCAATGAATGTTACAGGAAACTGAGCAAATTCATGACAGGAACATAACATGTACAAAAGAATTTGAGCCCAACACATTGCTTGAATCAGGAAATTAATTTCCTTCTTGCTCAAAGCACGATTGCAACTTGTCAATGTGAAAGCCAGGCACAGTGTAAACCCAGGCTTTGTGCTTGCAGGGTTACAAATACATCTCATATAGGATAAGAGCACAAGTCAAGATATTCTTTTCTCTTTCAAACACCTTAACACCAGGTATGAGCCAGAAGAGTTGTGCTCAACTGTGGGACAAACTTAACCTAAGACTATGATAGATACATACGATGTTTGAGGTCCTTTAAATAATACAGAAATGCGACCTCAATCTCTGGTAAGACACTCTCCTAAATGGTCCTTGCTAAATGTCACACAAAATTGTTTTACCAGCGGTGAAAATTTAACCAATCATGATCAGCCATAAAAATAGTCTTAGTACCTTCACTGAATTGCTTCTCTTGTGACACAGAAGATTCATCATACATACATCATACAGTCAGAGTCCAATGACTGCTGTATAACATCACCCCTTTCTGTCCTCACTAATCCTATTAGCAGTGAGATATGCGGAATAGATTGTGTGTCAACCCCAGGATATATCCGAATTTCTCCATCCCACCCTCGTCTTTTTTTTTTAATGACGTAATTCTTCAACACATATATGACATACCAAGGTAAACTAGTACCACTCCTGCACATGTGCAGGGCACTAAAAAGGAATGCACAAGAACATGCACAGTATCTACTGTCACCCCAATATTATGTCATTACACAAGTATGTATCCCCACATTAATACTTGCATGCATACTATCACATAATGTGTGCCTTCTAACTGTTGCTGACACCAAACTACTCTGAATGCTATGCACTTCACTGAATTATTAAATTATGTAAAGTTCTAAGAGCCACACTCTAATGCCTTCAATGCTCCCTTAGATCTTAGTTGGAAAAAGTTCAATCTCCTGTGCAGGAACATTTGCTCAGGGCCTGTTCTGCTTCCCCTATCTTTCCCTCTCCCACATTTTACCTCCCATTGCAAAGAAATGTTCCATCTGTCATATGTAATGTTTCAGCACTCTGGTTAAGATGTTATTTGTATTCCAGAATGATTGCAGTCCATTGTACTTAGCAAGTTATAAAGGACATCTTGATGTAGTGAAGGCACTAGTTGAAGCTGGAGCTAATGTCGATCAATCCAGTAAGGTACACTGTAAATACACATACATGTACATGTATCTTTAGTGTCATTTTGTAATTCATTCAGACTCCTTGATGCGTATGCCTACATGTCTATACAGTCATTAAATATGCATTGTTTGGCTGTGCAGATATGCTTCATGTACATGTGTGTACATGTACTGTACATTCAGCAGTTGGCCTCTTCTTTTAATAGTCATTCCTCTCCTGTGCCGTCTCACCATTGCTTTAAACCTGCTGTGCTTCCCCTGTCTCTGGTCCTCTTCCCTCCTTTCCCCTCTTCCCTCTCCTCCCCCACCCACCTGTCATCTCACCCACCATATTTTACCTCCATTTGCACTGAAATGTTTCATCTGCACTGGTACAGCCTCTGGTTATAATGATATTTTTATTTCAGGATGGTTTGTGTCCATTGTACTCAGCAAGTGGTAAAGGGCATCTTGATGTAGTGAAGACACTCATTGAAGCTGGAGCTAATGTTATTCAAGACAATAAGGTAAGATGTACACACACAGTATCTCCAGTGTTAGTAATGCATTCACATTTATACATATGTTGGCACGTAGCTTGTTTACTGATACAAGTTGTATATATAACTGAAGAACGTTGTGCTTACAAACTGACAACCAATATTTTTGTGTGCATGTGTGTAGTGTATGTGTTTCATGTGCTGTTCTCTCCTTTTCATTATCATCCCATCTCCCCATTCCTTCAATCCCTCCTTCCTCCCACCCACCTGTCATCTTACCATATATTTTAACTCCCTTTGGTACATATGTCATATGTAACATTTCAATACTCACCTCCACCGGTCCAGCCTCTGGTTATGATGACTTGTATATTGCAGGATGGTCGGTTGTCCATTGTACATGGCTAGCTCCAATGGACATATTGAGGTAGTGAAGACACTTATTGAAGCCGGAGCTAAGGTCAATCAAGCCAATAAGGTACACTGTAAATAGTATCTTTATTCACACACCTATATGTTTACATATGATAGCATGTACTAACATGCAGTCTACAAAGTGAAGGATATGGAAAACAAATGAAATTGTACTGCAAGCCGAAAATCATTTCATTCATGAAACTATGAAACATTATGTTTTACATTCATAACAGTCCACTGATATTGCTTCTGTCTTTCATCTTGCCTTTGTCCATTAATTAAAAAGTATGAGATCGTTTCCGCAAAAAGGGACCTAGTACATTCAGCACCTTGAAACTCTATGATGGATATTCCAATTTAAAGTGCGTAAGAAGCAATGTGAGAGGACATTTCAGACTTCTTGATTATTAAACGGATTGAAATCTTGAAAAACCATGCGTTAGGTCCCTTTTCACGGAAATGATCCCATATATTGGCACTGTTTAATATTGAAACATATATGCATGTAATGCACTAATTTAACGTATAATGGATATACGTTCTACAACAAAAACACCTTTTTTTGTTTTTGGGTTTTTTTGTGATTTATTCACTATTGCATTTTCATTTTGGTGTGGTCAAGGGGATGGTGGCAAGACAAATAGTGGTAGACATAATGAAACTCCTAAAACTAAAGCCCAGGTCACCCCTTCCCAATGCCCATAAACAAAGCCAATTCAACCACACCCAGCTGCAGTGTGTACATTTAAAAGTGTACTAATCTATTCCATGCACAGCAAATGGGCTAAGATGACTAATTATTAAATATAATTTATGCTTATCCTCAAACTTGAAGCATTTGGAGTTCTGAGCTGTTTGAGGTAGATTTGATTTTATTTCATCATTTCACAATGCCTTAGTGATCATGGTGCTAGTTCCATTTTTAGCAAAGTACTATTGTATGCCACTAAACAAGTAATTTTGATTATGTATAAAACTTAAGCGCTGCACCATTGCAATGCAAATATAAAACCTTTATAAAGTTGCTACTAAGTGCTATATGGGATCATTTCTGCAAAAAGGGACCCTAACGCATGTTTTTTCAAAAAGTTCAATTTATTTATTATATTCTAGAAGTCTGAAATATCGATCATGCTTACTCACTGACAATCGGAGTATCTGTCATGGAGTTGTAAGATGCTGAATTTTTAATTAGCCATAGATCAAGTGTTACATTCTATTGCGCGTTGTGGAAATTTGATAATATATGCACTTGGTCCCTTTTTGCAGGCTTGTATTTACACATCTGATCATATTTAATTGCTTTTAAAAACATCTTCATAACAACACCACCAAACCCCCCCTCCCTCCCCCCAGCAACTTTGAGGTCTCACGCTCTCCCACACCCTTCAATACAGCTCTGGAGGTGTTCTACAAAGTTGGAGGATAAATATTTTCTGCCTCACCTCCATGCACCCCTCGCAGGTGTGGTTGAATGCATTACTTCAGTGGGGTGACAGGCATTATGCTATACACATCCAGAGCCACTAAGACCTAGGTATATTCACTATAGAGTCCAGTAAGGTTGGTCAGTTTTGAAAGATGCAACATGCTAAGCTTGGATGATGGGGAAACTGTACACTATCATGTATGCTTACATGTTGCTTCATACTCGGCTGTCCGTTGACAGTCTTAGCATTCAATCAAAAGTTATCTGCATCCTTGTAGTTCTATTTAGAGCACTAGGGTCCACAACTTCATGCATCAGCCAATGTTAGTCATAATGCACAAATAAATGATCCCATTATAGATAACCTTGGAATCTGTACATGGAATGATTTTGAATGTCATAATGTGTAGTGCAGTTTTTGATGGTACAAGTATTAAGCAAATGGTTCACTAAATGCACACGACAAGTGCCTGCTCCTCATCAACCTCACTGTTACTAACTGGTGAGGTGTCAAATGAGGTTAAGACATCCAAGTACCGCATGTACCCCAATGCTCCCTTAGATCTCTTTGCTTTAGTTGGCAACAGTCTATCCCTATTAGAGCCCTTTCTGCATGCTTCCATTCTCTACCTTCTACTCTTCCTTCCCTCCCTTCAACCCCAGCCATCACTGATCTTGCCCCCAGATGTTATCTCCCTTTATGCAGAAATGTTACATACGTAATTTTATGCTTTAATACTCACCTCCAAAGCCTCTGATAATGGTTGCATTTCTACTGCAGAAAGGTTGGAGTTCATTGCTCATCGCAAGTTCTAATGGACATCCTGAAGTAGTGAAGACACTAATTGAAGCTAGAGCTGATGTCAATCGGGCCAATAAGGTAGGTACAGATATCTTCATAGTCATTGTGATGCATTCACACACCAACATAAACATGTGTATGACGCCATAGCCTACATACATGGGACAACATGTTATGTCAGAGCAAGATAAGTGCATAGGTTTATCATGTGCATGTGTTTAGCCTGTGTGCCTCATGTGCATGTGTGTAGCCTGTGTGCCTCATGTGCACGTGTGTAGCCTGTGTGCCTCATGTGCATGTGTGTAGCCTGTGTGCCTCATGTGCATGTTGTAGCCTGTGTGCCTCATGTGCATGTGTGTAGCCTGTGTGCCTCATGTGCATGTGTGTAGCCTGTGTGCCTCATGTGCATGTGTGTAGCCTGTGTGCCTCATGTGCATGTGTGTAGCCTGTGTGCCTCATGTGCATGTGTGTAGCCTGTGTGCCTCATGTGCATGTGTGTAGCCTGTGTGCCTCATGTGCATGTGTGTAGCCTGTGTGCCTCATGTGCATGTGTGTAGCCTGTGTGCCTCATGTGCATGTGTGTAGCCTGTGTGCCTCATGTGCATGTGTGTAGCCTGTGTGCCTCATGTGCATGTGTTGTAGTCTGTGTGCCTCATGTGCATGTGTGTAGTCTGTGTGCCTCATGTGCATGTGTGTTTCATTCACCAGTTGGTCTAGAGCTCCTTTTCATGGGCCATCCCTCTTCAGCTCTGTCTCACTGTTGCTTCGAGCCAGTTCTGTTACCTACCTCCCCCTCTCCCTCCTTCCCTCCCACCTATCTGTCATCTAACTCACTACACTTTACCTCCCATTGTACAGAAATATTGCACTGTCATGCATAATGTTTCAACACTCACCTCCACTGGTCCAGCATTTGGTTATGATGACATTTGGATTGCAGGATGGTTGGAGTCCATTGTATGCAGCAAGTTGTTATGGACACCTTGAAGTAGTGAAGACACTAATTGATTCCGATGCTGGAGTCAATCAGTGTGATAATGTAGGCACATTATCTTCAGTCCATGCAATGCATTCACATACCTACAGCTGTAAGTCACAATAGCCTGTATGTTTCTGTCGCATGTGCATGTGCAACCAAAACGTATGTTTTTTGATTCACGTATTGTATTCTGTTGTAGCAGAGTCAACGTAAAAAAAATTGCATTTCAGCTGAACAATTGTAACCCAGTGCATTTTGCATGTTGTAGGATCAAGCAAAAATACTATGTTTATACATTTTCATTGCACTCTGTGCAGTTTTACTGAATGAGAGGGTGTCAATTGGTTACAATGTGCACTCCAGTTAGTGCTGAGTGAAGCTGTTAGAAGTGACTGGCACTCCTTGTCGGAATGAAATCACTCTGCACACTGTGGAGTGACGGATGTTTGGAGGGAATGTAACTCCACAGTGTGCAGAGTGAAGTGCTTTTGGAGTAAAGTCACTCTGCAGCATGTGCCGTGTGAAATATGAATAACACTCTGTATGCTGCAGAGCTAAATGCTTTGGAGCGAATGTCATTCTGCTGTTTGTGAGGTGAAATAGTTTTGGGGTGAAAATTCAAGGTTGGATCACATTTCGATTAGCACAACACAAATGTTAAGTTTACATGATTATATCTTGTGCAAAGCTCTTCGGCAAGTTGCACTTGTTGGATTGTGTGTAAGTAAAGTAGGAGTCATTCCCACTCTCATGAATGAGACAATTATTTTTTCCCCTCTTAATTACTTCTTTTGTATAGCTACAATAACTGCGCGGATACTCTGAATCTCTTGATATCTATACATATGTTTAAAAACATACGCTTGTATTTATGTGTACTCCAAATTAGGAGTGACCGCAACTCCGATATTAAGGTGCCACACTCCACAAGAGATGAAGTGTATATCACTCTCAGCTTCGGCATGCTATATTGGTCTGACCATTACTTTGCTATTTGGAGTGCTAGCACTCCAATGCTTCCAATGCTCCATTAGATCTCTTTGCATTAGTTGGCAACAGTCTATCTCTCTAAGAGATTTTTTTGTACACTTCTTTATCCTTCTCCTCATCATTCCCTCCCTCCAACCCCAGCCATTACACATCTTGCCCCACATTTTTTCTCCCTTTATGCACAAATATTACATACCTAATTTTATGCTGCTATTACACGCCTCCAAAGCCCCTGATAATGGTCACATTTCTACTGCAGAAAGGTTGGAGTCCATTGTTCATAGCAAGTTCTAATGGACATTTTGAAGTAGTGAAGACACTAATTGAAGCTAGAGCTGATGTGAACCAGGCCAATAAGGTACATTGTAATACATTCACACACCAACGTAAATATGTATGCGACAGCATAGCTTGCATACATGGGGTGCACGTTAAAATAAGTGCATATGTGTATCATGTGCATTCATGTATGTGTAGTGTGTACTTCACATGCATGTGTGTTTCTTCTACATTCACCAGTTGGCCTCTTCCTTTTAATGGTCATCCCTTTCCTGTGCTGTCTCACCAGTGCTTTAAACTAGCTGTGCTTCCCCTCACCCACCTGTCGTCTTAGATATCACATTTTACCTCCCTTTCCTTTGTACTCAAATGTTACATCTGTCATATGTAACGTTTCAACACTCACCTCCACTGGTCCAGCCTCTGGTTATGATGAATTTTGTATTGCAGGATGGCCAGGGTGCATTGTATGCAGCAAGTCTTTATGGTCACCTTGAAATAGTGAAGACACTAATTGATTCTGGTGCTGAAGTCAATCGGTGTGATAATGTAGGCACATTTATCTTCAGTGTCATTGCAATGACAATAGCCTGTATGTCAATGATAATAATATGAGGAAATTCCAGGGGTTGATACTCAGACTTTGTATTGTATAAAAACATTGTGCTATAAAAGTGAAACTAATCACAATTTTGCAATTTATTTTTGTTACACATTTCATTTGTAACCTTCTAACCTTCACAAATAATATATTTGGTTGTGCATAAAAAGAACTTTCATATATGATGCCAACTACATCCCTGTAAGACAAGTTGCAATTATTAGAAATAAATAAACGTTTATTAACAGATTTGACCAATTTTACTAAGCTACAAAAAATCTTAAGCATCCATCTAGCTGCAGGCTCTGATCAGCTGGAATGACCCTACCCTTACCCTTCTCCAAGATATGTTCACTATTCCTATTGCAGTGGCACAACTACATCATAGAGCATGATTGCAATGTATCCTTTCACTCGTGTCTATGTTTTGCATGTAATCCTTAGGGTGGAAGAACTGCCTTGGACATAGCAGTGGAGAAAGCTCACAAGGAAATAATCAAAGTATTAATAACTTACCAAAGCAAGGTGTGGTGCACATTAGACCATCTTATGAACCATGGTATTATAGAAGATCATTTGGGATTGGGACATGTGTATAGCTCATCTGGAATAAAAATGGATCAGTTTTATTAATATGTGCAGTTGATTTCGAGAGGTGATTACACAGTGTGGGCATGTGAATTGATGTACATACTTCATAGTGGGGAAGAGAGCAAATCTTACTGTTATGAGTAAATGAGATGTAGATGACCTAAAAGACATATTCATGTACGTTAAATACATTGCCCCTTGTGCCTTGCACAAATACCACTCACTCTTGCCCCACCCACCCATGACAGTACATCATGGTGCAGCAACACCCGTGCATGGCATCCATCTTGACAATACGCACCAGACAGAGCAGGGGCAACTACCTAACTAATTTTATGGTTGAGGTCCACACCATATCAGGGTAAAAAACCTTCCCAGGTGATGAAATACCTTAACAGGATCGAATTTTACAAGCAACACAATATACAAAACTACAGGACATACAACCAAAAAAAAAACAATAAACCACAGAAGCAGTTCCATCTGTTTCAGATACAGTAGCGGCTCGCACATTAGCACATTAATTAGCATGTGCAAAACTAACTACATTCACCTGGAAAATGTAGAAACTCGTACGTAGCAAACCTTATTGATTTTTGCAGCTCGCCATCTACCGACTTCACTGTTTGTACGAGCCTTGTACTGTCCAACTTGGATATGAATTTTATTAGCTAGGCTCGTATAAACAGTGAATGGACATGTAGCTTCTGTCTAGTTGGCTATGTTCAAGCGATATATAGGCACAAAAATGGAACCTAATGTTTGTTTGCTTCCACATTTCAAATTTTTTATTCACAAGGATGTACATCCTCTACAAAACAATTCTTATGCACTAGAAAATTGGACGGTCCATCATGGAGTTACATTTAAATTAGTTTCAATGGGAAAACTTTGTTTCTAAATCCTGACAAGTTTTATATAAATGTGTTAGGTCCTTTTTCACAGATTTTGTCTCATATTGTATAAAATTGATATCTTATAAGTGTAAAGGTTATGCATTGAATACACAACAGGTTGAAGCAGAAGAGAGAACAATAGAGGCTGAGCAACAAATCTTGAAAACAAAACAACAGAATGATGCATTGCAACAGCAAATCAAACTGCAGAATGAATTGGCAAATGAGAAAACTAGAATAGCAGAAGAGAGAGCAACAAAGGCAGAGCAACAGCTATTGGAAATAAAACAACATAACAATGCTTTGCTACTACAAGCCAAAATGCAAGCTCAACGGGCAGATGAAAAAACAAAAAGAGCTGAGCTAGAACTCTTGGAATCAAAGCAACAGAATGAAGTATTGCAAGAGCAAATCAGAATACAAGGTCAATGTGCAATTGACAGAGCAACAAAAGCAGAAGAGAGAGCAGCAAGAGCTGAGCAACAACTATTGGAAACAAATCAACAGCATCATTCTTTGCAACAGCAAATCACGCAACAAGCTCAACAAGCAAATGAGAGAGCTATAAGAGCAGAAGAGAGAGCATCGAGGGCTGAGCACGAGTTTAGGTTACATAGGCAACAATTTGAAGCACAATTGAGATCCCAAGCTGCTCAACGCATCCCACATATTCCTGACCACAAGAAATCATCATGGAGAGTGGAACGAGATGAAATAGAAGTGATGGAAGGAAAACCTCTTGGTGTGGGAGGATGGGGTGAGGTGAGAGTGGTCATGTTTCGTGGTGTCAAGGTTGCTGCTAAGTTCCTACACGAAGGAATCATCTCTCCACATAATATTGACATATTTAGCAGAGAGATGAATATAGCAGCAAGTGTACGACATCCCAATCTTCTGCTGTTTATTGGAGCATCAATGGATGAAAGTAAGCCTGTCATCCTCACAGAATTGATGCCATCCAACCTGCGAAGTTGCATCGAGGTCAGTGTCCTTCTACGAGATCAGGTGATCTCTATTGGCACAGATGTGGCCTGTGGTCTCAACTACCTCCATCTAGTGAGACCAGATCCTATCATCCATCGAGATGTGAGCAGTGCAAATATTCTTGTTGAACGCACTGAATTGGGTGGTTATAGAGCCAAGGTGTCTGACTATGGCTCGGCTAACTTTCTGACCACCATGGGTCCTGGAAATGCAACCTATGCAGCCCCAGAGTCCATGAATCCCAGACTACAGTCTCCAAAGATGGATGTGTACAGCTATGGCATACTCCTGCTTGAAATGGCCACTGGACAGTTCCCAGACCAAAGCCTACGAGTCATACAACTTGACACGCTGCTGTGGCATGAAATGAAAGTGATGATAAGGAGGTGCATCTGTGAAGATCCAGCCAATCGTCCAACCATGAAGGATATACTTATTGAATTACCACAATCCATTAAAAAGAACACTATACATGTACATTGATTCTAACATAACTGTAAGAATATGTTCACTGATGTAAAAGTGATGTCGTTATAAGGACATCATATGACATGTTGTCTACCATTGCTATTACATAGCAGTACTGTAATTAGAATTCATGTTGGTTAAGTACTAATGTATTCCAAACAAAGTTAGAATTTTAGCTATTTAAGTTAGAATTGTAGCTATTTATATGTATAGAAATAGGCTATTCCTGAATTTTATTTACTTTTATTAACTAACCACTTGTTCTTGAAAGACAAGAGCCATTGTTGTTATGCAAGAGACTTTTTTTTTTCCTTACAGTGGTTCAGGGCTGAATAATGATAACGTTTTTAACTTATAACTAAACTATACTTCTGCTTTTTTTCCCTTAGAGTGGTTCAGGGCTGAAAATGTATGGCTAATTAAAATTTCAAAGTCGTACAATTCCATGACAGATACTCTGATTCTCAGTGCGTAAGAAGCAATGTGTCGAGGGCATTTCAAACTTCTGGAATATCAAAAAATAAATCAAACATTTGTTAGGTCCCTTTTCGCGGAAATGATCCCATAATTATGTACTTTTACTTATTGTGAGAGGGTTGGGAACAGCAATCTGATGCCCTGAGTACATGTACACTCCCTGTATTCAACTAATACAACATGCATATCAAAAAATATGGGTCATGCAGAATTGTACTGTAAGACCTAGGTTCCCCATGGCAAAGCATAGTATTGAACCTACCCTAGGTCAGGGCCCTGTGGTAAATTTGTATAGACATACTGATGTAGTCTGGTGGAATTCAGCACTGCTGAATGTAGTAATCGGGTCGCCAAATACTGAAACAAGTGAATAAGAATTTCATATGATATCGCTCTACCTGGAGTCCAACATAAAAAACAAAAAATAAACACAGGCTCGAATCTTTTTAGCTAGGTGAACGAGCTGCTGGTAGGCTGACATGCCAATTGTTCAGTGCAGTACTGATATGGGATAGCGCTGTACTCCGACATCGGGTGGGTTGCCATAGCGCACAGATAAAGTAGGCTTTAAAGTTACAGGACGCGTGAAACTAACTTTATAACTAAAGTTAGGTTTTAGCAATCCCATTTCTAAACGAATACTCTATTGTAGTGACCCTCCAAGTTGTGTTTAGAACACTTCTCAGGTATGTTAAGACCCATGTATTTATGTTGCAATGTTTACGACACATATGTTTAGCGCACGCCGAATTGTAGTCTATAGCAACACATTGGGCGCATGCGCGAGATTTATAACCCCGGATTATGGTATGTCGCGTCTTAGCTTGCATGCGCCTTCATCAAAAACGGCGCCTACAATCGATCTTATTGTATAATCCTCTCCATGTAATCGAGAAAGGGGTTCTGCTATTCCGATTGTGGTATTTGAACTCATTCGCTCGGTTTACGTACTTCGATCGATCAGTTCATGTCGCTTCTATTGGTCAAGAATTGGTAGTTCTGCTAAGCAGATCCGGACGACTATACTGTCACGGTCGGTGTTGCTAAAATCGTTTTGTGTACCTAAATGCGTTATAGACTTTATTCGACCGCAATATGAATATATATATGTCACACGCTCGTCCAATATTGGTTCAATTACATCACGCGACACGTCCAATATTGGTTCATTTACATCACGCGACACGCAAAGGCGAGTGAGTTCAGAAACTATCAGCGATCACTTTTCAATGCCAAAAACTTACTTTCATGCAAGGTTGGTTCCGTTTTTTTCTATCGATCTGGCCCTCCGTGAAAAGGGGAAAAAGGAACACCAGCGACATAAATAAGCTCTCTATCATACCGTGGGTGTAATAGGACTGATTTGACTTCACCTCATTTTTTGTCATTTATAACATAATCAAGACAAGGTAATTTAATGACTTCTACTGTGAGCCATTTTGTGTAAAGAACGAACACGAAACTGTAGCGCCAAGCAGAATCCACGTATAGTGGTGTCTGATGGGTGTATTGAGATATAAAGCATGTTAACACGGTGTAGGGTTGTTGAGATTCTGCGTCTCAATTGCGGAGTTTAAGCTGTCATGATTTACACAGCCCTTGTGATATGCCTCGAAGAAAACACTTTGTGGGCCGGCCAAACATGTCTTGAAGTAATGTATGGGTCTGTGGTTACCCCTAGCATACTTCATAGCGTAACTTTCCCACCGTATCAAGCTGCTTAAACGAATCCGACATATTCGTGTATCTCATTAACGGCGACGCCTTTCCAATATATGTCACATGCATGTCACACAATAATATATTCATATTTGCGGTCGAATAAGGTCTCTACTTTTGCTATTTGCAGTTGACTATTACTAACATACCAGCTGTTCGATAAGATGCGCATGAAATGGAAATGAAGAGAAAAAGTTGGATCGAAGCGTCGTGCTATCAATCAGAGCTTGATAAGGTTGGTTGTACGTGTTTTGTTTCATATTTTTCTGTCTTTCATGGAGATGAAATTTAGAATGATATTAGTAAAGCAGCGATGTTACGAACTGAGCTTTTGGGAGGGAATGCATTCGCACGCGGTTTATTTCTAACTATGCGCTTTACGCTTATCAATACAACTCTATTTGAAGATTCTCTCTCACCGTCTGAAATTGAGTATGTGACATCTTATCAAGTGCTATTTGTCATGTAAGTGATGGAATGTATGTATACATCAGATTTTACATACAAATGTATACACAGAGCCTTAATCCTACCACTTCCATATGACTGGCCTATGTGTATGAGGGGAATGTAGGGTGGGGAGTGTAGGGTGTGTGTATGAGGGGAGTGTAGGGTGTGTGTATGAGGGGAGTGTAGGGTGTGTGTACGAGGGGAGTGTAGGGTGTGTGTACGAGGGGAGTGTAGGGTGTGTGTATGAGGGGAGTGTAGGGTGTGTGTATGAGGGGAGTGTAGGGTGTGTGTACGAGGGGAGTGTAGGGTGTGTGTACAAGGGGATTATAGGGTGTGTGTACGAGGGGAATGTAGGGTGTGTGTATGAGGGGAGTGTAGGGTGTATGTATGAGGGGAGTGTGGGGTGGGTGTGTACAAGTGGAGTGTAGGGTGGGTTTGTACTGGGGTTATGAATATGAACATTGGTGTAGCAGCTTTATGCTATTCTGCGTATTTGGCACAACCCGTATATTAAACTTTTACGCTAATTCGCGTATTCGGCATGAAATCGTTAACTAAAGCTGTAAATTGATGGTGTACATGTTTGCACACTTTGAGCGAGGAAGGAGGGACAAGGATCGGAGGGGAGAGACAGTTTAGGGAATGGAGATAAGGAGCAATGGGAATTAGAGGCATATAAATAAATAAAAGTAAACAGTGAAGTGAGTTTGGTGCATACATGTATGTCCATCTGAAGGGTGCAACTTCATCCTGTCATCCACTCATGCGAAAGCAGCCTTTTGGCAATGTTTTGAAGCTTAGTGTCTGATGTCAACTCCATTATCCTTTTTTGGAGTTTGTTTTTAACACCGGATCCGTGAGAACAGGACATTTTTTTTGTCGAACCCTCCATTCAGAAAATTAGTCGGAAAAATGTTTCTCGCTACAAGAGTGGCATTTTTGGATAGCCCAACCATCGCTGAAATTGTTTATGTCATTTTAAATCTTGTAGCAAGATTGATGCTAGATCTGTATGCATTGTAAGAGACGCGATTCGCAATTTCTCGGTCATCGCGGGGACGTAAGTACACTTTTTTCTCAAGCCCTATTTAACAAGTTTTATTGTGCTTTCATGCTTAGTTTGTTTACCAATAGAGATCATAGCGAATAACGTTTCATTAATCCGCTTAGATTTTGTATAAAACGTGAAGCCAACTTGCCTTGGTAAGTCCCTAGACCCATGGAAAGTGACGTAATTCGTTATTTAGTCATTAGTGGACGAGTCGAGTGTCATCATGTGCTGAGAAGCACAAGAAACCAGTGTGCACTAAGTGTGATGGAGGAACGCGTTGCACTAAGTGTTGTCTATGCAAACCCCACCAACGTCCAGGTCGTCCAAGGAAGGATAGATCGTTACCAGATACACGCGTACGGATAAATCCGGAACGTAGTAGTGTCCCAAGGAAGGCAGAAGAAGGCCAGGATGACCTTTGAGGACCTGAAGTTCGACAAGGACCTGTCCCAGTGGAAGAAGGAAGAACTGCAAACATATCTCTGCCATCACAACATCAAGAAAACAGGGAACAAGTCTGAGCTAGTAAGGCGCATCACAGAGTACATGAAAACTTTACAAAATTGATACGTTTTGTGCAGGATTAACATCAGAAAAGCCGTTGACAAGAGAGAGAGAGAGAGAGAGAGGAGAGAGAGAGGGAGAGAGAGAGAGAGAGAGAGAGAGAGAAAAGGGAGAGTAAGAGAAACGATAATCGACAAATGCGTGGCTTATATGTCACTAATATTAGCGTGAAGCTTTAATAGGACCTCCGCCCCGTATACGCTTATTTCCATCGTGCCCAGACCTATATGATAGACATTTGGCTTTGAACTCTGTCTTTCAGAGAGCTGAAAGACTGCAGTGCCAAAATTAGTAGAATTCGATGTTTGTGTGTAGAAATGAGAATATATTCACTGTTTACGAATGAGAAAAACGTCACTGAAAAAAGTGTACTTTTTTCGGTGACGGTTGTAAGTTACGAACTTTGAACAAACACAGGATAGGCTAGGAAGTAGGTATGAAGGTGGGAAAAAGCATAAATATTCATGTGAAGAGTTGTATTATTATAGTTCATAGCGTTTACGACAATTGGACCGCTTCCGACTAATTTTCAAAAACGTGCGTTCTACAAAATCAGCTCAAAAAATGTCCTGTTCTCACGGATCCGGTGTTAATAAGCAAACGTAACTTGGTATACTCAGTTTGCAGTGCATCATTTACAGTAGCTGAGGACGACAGATTCTTTAGTTTGTGTCGTGCAAGGTCAAACTTTGCAAGTGTCTTAGATGGTAGGAGAATATTGTGTTCATACAGAGATCGTACTAATGATGTATGGTACTGGGGTTTGGGTTGTTTGTGACTGTATTCTGGCTGTGAAATCCTAACTGTGTTGTCCATACTAGTGCTGACTGTAGCTTCTATAGGTGTTGTGCACTCCAAAGTGGGGATAGAAAGGTCTTCAATTTGAACTGAGCTATGTGTTTTCTCAATCATGGTTTCCATGTCTGGGTTGCTCTCTCATAGGGAATGTAATGTTGAATGTCATTTGCTGGAAGCTTTACCCTAGATAAAATGCAATCTTTTGCTGCAGATAGATCTCAATGTCTCGCATTGATGTTGTTCTAAAGTGCATAAGCTTTGGCCCTTTGTCACTGACATTATTTTCAACCTGTCCATCCAGAAATTCCACTCCATCTGTGCTTTGTTTCCACCATGTGCCTTCTCCTGGCAATAGATAATCACTGATTCTTTCAAGGTGAGCCTGGTACTGGGGTACATGTCTTGTAATGAAGCTGTTGGAGTAAATTGGGTTGCACCTTGGTCCAATTGTTTGATGCAGCTTCTTAACTTCACTTTCATCTTTGTCACTCACTGTCATCTCATGAGATCTGGACTCCATTTGTACACATTGAAGAATGTTTGTCTGTTGCACAAAGTGGCCTTTGTTATCATTTTCGCTTGGCCAAACATTCTCTCCTGGTCTTCAGTATTAATGGATCGCATGCTGACTATGTGGAAGAGAATGGGTGAGTGCGTGGTGAGTGAGTGGAAGTAGCGTCCAAATACACTACTGGTGGTTGCAGCAAATACCTCTGTGCACAACATGCCATGCAGGAATGAAAGGTTGTGCAGTGCCAAAATGGCTTTTGGTGTCCGGTGATAATCAGAGGTATATAGTAGATGACTCATGTGTACTGCTGATTGAAATATATCCACAATGGTTTGATCTGCCTTTATCTCATTAAGTTTCAGGTAGAACAGGATCATCGCCTTGCGATAATCAGAGCATCGTAGTGTGGCCTTGCCCAGAACTGCAGCTTTAATGACCTGAAACTCAGTAAGTTCATTTCTAGACAGTAGATGTTCCGTTTCCTCAATTATGTTCGAGAAGTGACTTTTGAGATCATAAAGTGGTTCACATGGGGAAATTTCATACTGATCTAACCCAAGTGTGTCAAGCGTAGCTTTTTGGTTGGGTTGCAAAAGTGGAGGGAGGTTTGAAATACCCTGTCGTGTTAAGCATTTCTAGCAGTTCGGGTTTCTTTTTCTCATCAGTTTTAGCCCTTGTTTGTTGAGCTCTTTCCTCAACTGAGCTACCTTCAGTTTGTCAAAGGGATTGACACCACCTTTCTTCCAAGCACATCCACTGATTACAAAATGTTGCCTTTTTGTTAGGGTTCTTGTAGGGCATTTATATGCATACTCCAGGTCACTTATAGATTCTGCATTTACTGCACAACATACACAAGGATATGTTCCTCCAATGTTGTTTCCTGCTTCGAACTGCTGTGCAGGCCCATCTCCATGAAAGAAGCGCAGAATATCCCTTACTGGTACCCCAGTTGATGTGGGTAGTGGATCAGATATTAACTCTTTAACACATTCCAAACGAGATTTGTTGAATAAGACCTGGTCCTCCAGTGTTGTATTTGAACGAGCTAGAATGTGTAATTCTGGCTTTTCCACAATGCTTTGAACATCTACCCCACCTAGTTCTGCAGGTGTAAAATAGAATGCTGGGTCATATATACAAGACACCACAACTAAAAAGTGCTCGTGATTGTGATACAAGAGTGGTCATGCCAAACTTTTAAAAATCGCTGGTGACTTATTTTTTTCAAGTGTGAACATAAATCCTCTTCCTTAGTGATTTCAGTGTTTTCATTAAGCTCCTCCAGTTTGGTGCTTACCTGCATGCTTGGTAGTTGCTCATAGTATTCATCTGGTTGGTTTCTAATAAGCCCCAAACCTTCATGTTTTGCTAGTAGCCTTTTCCTGATGTCTATCAGTCTTATCTTCTGTGCAGCTAGTTTACAGTTTGATCGCACAACACAGTTTGTAACATTGTCTACTTTGAAACTAGTATATTCTGTTTCAACCACTTTTTCCCCCACCAGAATTTCTCTACTCTCTACTAGCTTTGCAAGCTCTTGTTTTTGAATGACACAAGGTTTTGGCATTGGAAATGGTATGTTTCCTGGTAGCTTTTTTCTTGCGCGTCTATTTTTTTCTCTGCTCTTTGTTCTGTTTGTTTGCTGTTGGAATGTTGTGTTTTTTAAGCCATTCTTTAATGATTTGCCCACCACTTTGTTTCTGTATGCCATATTGTTTAGCCAGTTCAGACCAGTTCACTTTCTGTTCAGGAAGCCATGACCTTGCTTCTTCTAAAAGACTCTGTTGATCACTGATTTCCTCAAAGCTACCATTGTAAGTTAACTTTCGCTTAGGAGAGGGCATATCTTTATTTGTTGTGCATCTTTTTCTGTCAGTCAGTGTTGCTGTTCTCATTTTATCTAATGTACTCCAGCTAATCCTATTAGCCATGACTGTGGAAAGGCTATAGCATTTTGGATTGTTTGTTTTGCTTTTTTCACTATGCTTCGCATATGGCGTTGGCGTTCTGTTCGTCCAGGATTTTGAATAAGCCCAGCTAGAGTTCGGAACTGATGCAAGTACTGTTGTGGCCGTTTCTCCGAAATACTCATGAGCAATTTCATTCAACTGTGTGTAAACTGTCTTACCAAGCGTACTGGATGAAGAAATATCAGGCAAGATGGGGATCGTCTTGTTGTGCGTGTTTCTTAGATGGGAATGCAGTGCTGAGCAATGGATGTTGCATTGGGCAGCCTTTGCATTTTTTTAATGGTGTGCTGTGCCCTTTGATTGTGTGTGAGTTTGTTCCATTCAGCAAATGAAAATTTGTTCAAAAAGACATCTTTTCGATTTTGGAGCTTCCAGTGTGTATTGAACAATGCCAAAAGCTTCTTAGTAGTGGAATTCTTCTGGTTTTGTAGGTTCACAGCAGGGTTGTTTTCGAACAGTGCATTGTACTCTACAACTAGCTGTGCCACAGATTGTGTAGAAAGTGTTTTCACACCCTCTATTCCCATATACAGCTTCTGTGCTATGGATCTAACGGATATTCTGGCATAGCAGCAGTTGATTGCTTCGGCCATTCTGCAAAGCACATAACATTAATACCCTACACACATGTACCCTCTAAAAAAAAAGTATAAACATACACACACACACACACACACACACACACACACACACACACACACGCAATGCACTCACATGTACTCTACATCTTCCATGCAACATGTATACTACATGTACACTTCTATCTCATACACATTACTGTACACCACCATGCACACACTTGCACCTGTGTAGCACACAGACAAGATTGTACATGTACATGTATATACACATGCAAACCACACACAGTCTTACATGTATGCATACACACCACAAGCTAATGTTTTCATTGTGGACACCACCTTGTACATTGTGTATTTTGTGTACATGAATTCACTTACTTTGAGCCAGTTCTTGTGTGAACGTATGTTGATTTCGTTTAAGATAGCTAGCTGTTATAAATAAACAAAAATGAGCGTATGCGAAGCGAAGTCATACAAGTACCTTTATGAACTAGTGTCGAAACTTGCTGAAGCTGGAACTTACGTAGAGGTGGAGACAAGAACTTCAAGAGAGAAACATAAATTAGCGTGCGTAGCGAATTGAAGTGCGTACAAGTACTTTAGCAGCAAAAGCTGTGAACTGGTATCGAAACTTGCTAAAGCTAGCGTACTAGTCTCGTACCCAGACCCACATCGCAGCTGCGGATGGATGTGGGTCTGGGTACGAAACTACTAGCGTACGTATGCAAGTAGCGAATTGAAGTGCGTACTGTAAGTACCTTTAAACTTTACTTTAACAAAAGCTGTGAACAGGTATCGAATCTTGCTAACGCTGGTACGCTTCGTTGATGTGGAGACTAGAAACTTCAACAAAGAAAACTTCATGAGCGCACATATACGAGTAGTAAATTGAAGTGCATACAAGTACCTTTAACAGAAGCTGTGAACTGGTATCGAAACTTGCATGAAGCTGGTACGTACGTTGATATGGGGACTGCAAACTTAAGAAAGCAAGAAAGCCTTTGATAATAGCATGTGTTTGAATAGTTAGAAAACAATGTATACGATGCGAAGTGTATGCAAGTACCTTAGCAAAAACTGTGAACTGGTAGCTGTATAGCTGAATCCTCAATAGAAATAAATTAATTGCAAACCTGCTGCTTACTTTCCTAAAGGTTGATCCGCGACTGCATCGTTAGCGCGCATTAATTGGTTGCAAATGTATTACGTCATCAACATAATGTGTTTCAATCCGCAAACGGCCGCACGGGATGCACTAATAATTTTTCCGGGCGATGTGGTTATTCATTTTGCATATTATTATTAAATCATACAATAATAGAATGATGAAGTAACACCGCTTCACTAGGCTAGAAATGATTAACCATTTGTGTGATGTATTGTAAGCTCATGAAATTTGATTACACAATTTTTAGCCTTAAATACACTGGTTTATTGCTTGTAACTTGCGTAGATTAGAACTATTCCACTTCTGCCTAGCGTTTCAGGTTATGTGTCACATATCTACTCATTCCAGGATATATTTCAGGTATTTAAAACGTCTTGTAATCATCCGGGTTTTTTAAAATAGTATGAATTTAGTTCATTAGGATATTACCTCAGAGCGCCAACCGGTTATATGTTTACTTGAAATTGATTACAATACAATTGATAATAATCATGACACCAAAACACCACTGGTATATTGATGATGGAGTTGTCGCAGGGCCCGTTGCAGCCATTGCTCGGGTTCTTGCCATCATCCAAGAAAGCGGACCACCACTTGGCCTCAATATCAACATCGCCAAATGTGAGTTGTTCAGTTCGAGGGATCTAAGTTCTTTCCCAGAGGAGATGAGGCGATCGAATGTGCCACACTTTGAGATCCTGGGGGCTCCCATAGGTGATTTAGTGTTCTGCGCAAAGTTTGTAGCGCAGAGAAACAGTCGGAGGCTTCCAAGTTGCTTAAGGAGTTAGAAGCTGTGGGCTCTATCGACCCCCAGGTGGCTCTACTTCTTCTCAGGCAATGTAGGAGCTTTTGCAGACTAGTTCACTTAGCTAGGAACACTCCACCTCTCCTAGTCAATGAGGCCTTTGCCCTGTTTGATGATTGTGTGCAGCAATGCTTTTCGGAATGTACCGCAGTGGATGCTTCTGCTGCCACCTGGCAACAGGCACAACTTAGCTTGAAAAGGGGGGGTTTAGGGCTTCGGAGCTTAAGTTTCCATTCTTCTGCAGCCTACATAGCATCATTTTTGTCCTCAGGCCTTTCTCCATCATCAGGTAGGTATATATCCTCGTCATTGCACCTTTACAACAGTCTAGTGGACCCCCAGGATTCCCTCACCCATGAGTCTGTAGGCGATTCTCCTCTTTCACAGAAGGTTCTGTCTTCTAAGATAGAAGACCAACAGTTCAATAATCTTTTTCATAATGCATCTGTGACTGACAGGGCTCGTCTTTTGTCCATTTCTTCCCCTCATGCCTCTGCCTGGCTGTCAGTCACTCCCTCCCCACGGCTCAACCTCCACTTGGAGCCTGCTGAGTTTCAAGTAGCACTTAAGTGGTGGTTGGGTATTCCGGTGGTCCAAGGCCAAAGTTGCCCTCACTGTCCTTCCTGTGTGTTGGATGACTTTGGCCATCACTCCCTCACTTGCAAACATGGAGGGGATGTGGTTTCGTGACACAATAAGCTCAGGGATGTGTTTTATGACTTCTGCCAACGCGCTTGCTTGGGTCCACGTCTGGAAATGGGTTGTGGGGCAGGATCCGACTCTCAATCCCGCCCTGCAGATGTTCTTGTTCCTAACTGGGACCTTGGCAAACCGGCTGCCTTTGACTTGTCCGTCACGTCTACGCTACAATCAAGTGCTCTGCTAGAAGCAAGCGTGACGGCTGGTTCGGCAGCCCAGTTAGCTGAGAACAGAAAACATAACAACAGCGACAAAAAGTGTGACGAATTGGGGTGGGCCTGCATCCCTCTTGTGGTTGAGACCTACGGGTGTTGGGGAGCTGAAGCAGTGGCAGCATTATCAAAGCTTGCAGGACGTCTCTCCGTCAGGAATAATGAACCAAAGTCCAAGACCATTTTTAGCCTGTACAGCTGCCTAGGGTTGACATTAGTAAGGGCGAACTGTAGAGCTATCCTATCTAGGTTAACTTGACTGTTATAGGACTTGTTTTAGTGTATATAATAATAATAATAATAATAATGTGCATTTATTCTTGAATTTTATGTTATAAAATGAAATTGACATATAAAAAAATAAAATAAAATGAAATTGATCAATTTAGCACCAAATATATATTTGCAAACTGTTCCAATTGTGTGAGCTGTTCCGCTTGCTGTATGGGTGTCGGTAGTCTTAACACACCTGAGTTGTTACCATGTGGAGGGAAGGAGGGAGGGAATCCTAACCAACTGTGACCGACGTCATCATTAATGATTAAATCACGATCTCCCGTACGTTGTACGTTAGTGAACAGAACTAAAACGTGACCACATTATGAAATATAACGATGTACGTGATTATTAATTGAATTGATACGTGGGATCGTTTAATTATTAATTGACGTGGGATCGTTTCCGACCTAACGCATGTTTTTCAAGATTTCATAGTTTTTGATATTCTAGAAGTCTGAAATGTCATCTGCACATTGCATTGAGAATTGGAGTATCTGTCGTGGAGTTGTAAGGCTTAGCCATACATTAAACTGAAAACTTGCAAAACTGTTCCTAGTTATTAGCTGCTCCATCGTCAAACCCTAGGACACATCGCCATTTCACTCTCAAACACTGGCTAGCAAATCTCACTATTGTAAATGATCTGCGTTTAATTTCAGCAAAAGACTTCTCCCATTTAATTGCAAGGCTAGCAGCTATACACTTGATAAAATGATGTGCCTCTCTGTGTAGAAGTCCAACAAAGGGTGTAAAATGACAGGCTTCAACTGCTTTCTGATAAAGTGTTTGTTATTTTTTCTTTTGCTGCCGCTTTCTTCTGGAGTACGGTAGTTATACGGCGGGCGTCAGTATCGATGATACGAATATCAAACAACGCCTCTGTCTGATGGTTTGACCACATTTCTCGAACTCCCAGGTCAAGCCTTAAACCGACATCATTTTGTAAGGGATCTGCCTCCCTTACAACTGGTTCCTTAAACACAGATGGCCACATGAAATATATTTTGTTAGGTCCCTTTTCGCGGAATAGAAATGTAACGCTTGCTTTGAAATATATGGCTTTGAATATGGAATCATTTCCGACCTAACACATACATCATAACAAATCAGAAAATGTACTGTATATATGGCTCATTCATAGCCTTACAACTCCATGACAGATACCCTGATTCTCAGTACGTAAGAAGCAATGTGTAGATGACATTTCAGGCTCTAAAAAAATAATTATTATTATACCTTACGTTACGTCTCTTTTCTCCGATATAGGGCACTTAATATAATTATTTAACCACTTACAACAATTAAAATCTATGCCCGCATGAATAGGAATAAATGCACATACAGAACTATATCATTATTCATACTCAAAGTAGACAGGTACGGTTCTACACTCTTAATTCGGAGAATGGCTCTGGCATTTGCTCTAATTAAGCAAATGCTTAAGTTGGAGAAGAAGCCTGTGACTTTGGAAGGGACTTGTGTGGATTGCAAGCCGAGCAGCAACTTGTGCTAAAAACAATGAAGCCTCTTTACCCCAAGCCCCATAGGAATCAACTGCTAGAGGGGTTGAGACCCACCCTAGAGCTGAACACTTTTCATCGTTGGCCTGGTGTTTCCTGCTCTCCGTTGCCTCAAGGACTGCACCAAACGTTGCTCCCGCTTCAGCTAAAGTTGAAGGGTTTAGCGGTGAGACAACGGAGATGTCCAGGGCAACGGGCCTCCCAAGGTTCCAATTCTGTAACAGAATATCGGCAGGTCTTGACTGCGAATGGTCGGGAAAGAGCCCAGCGCCAACTTCAACTTGGACAGAAGCATGCGCACGGTGAAGGAAGTGCACTAAAGTGTCCCTGAGTGCATTATGGCGTAATACAACATCACCCCCACATTTGCATGTTAAAGCGTGGTGTCCGAGAGGGTCCAGACTGTGGGCAGGGCAGAAGGCACACTGAGAGCCCTGGGAGGTATCTAGGCCCAGCCACCACTTGACAGCTACCCTGAATTCAATGGGGTCAAGATGTAGACCTTGGGATGTGGAAGGAATAACTGATAGCCAGGATGTGGCATGAGGAGCTGAAACTGATAGCAGCCTAGCCTTGTTAGCAGGAGAGGATCGATCAAAAAGGTCTTGAAAACAATGGTCGTTCACTTTAGAAGACAGAAGCTTCTGACTGACGGGTGAGGAGATAATGGAATTGACAGAAAGTTTCTCGATTGGAGAAACATGAGAATTAAAGTGGTCAATGGCATTTGTGAGATGTATGTCTTCAGAATCAACAACACCGGAGGAACAGACAGAAGCGATATACGCTGAGCTTGAGTGAAGGGACAGTGAGCGCAAACCTAGACCACCACTGTTGAGGCCAAGCTGGGCCTGACACCATGCCTCATCAAGAGTTGCGAAACCTATACAGTCCATGAAACAGTGGTGGATGTCATCATCAAAAAGCTTGAAAGCTTCCAATACCAAATCAGTTGGAGTTGAACTAGCCAAGTAACTTAACCTGCAAAAGCTACCACACAAACGAAGTAAAGTTAACGCCACTTGTGGGTCTGTGGCAGCTACATCTTTCAACTGGAGCAACAGCTTGCGTGCTTGGAGACGTTTTGAGGCAATAAAGTTTGCACAGTATATGTAATCACCTATTGGGCACCCTAAGATCTCAAAATGAGGCAAATTGGTAGTCTCGTCCCCAGACCCAGATTCCCAACAGCTGCGGGTGGATTACATCACCGCTACGTGGAAAGTGGGTCTGGGAAATAAGAACGACGCACTTGTTCCGAGCGTCCCAAAACATTGGGACGGATGTGTATATACGTAATGATAATGATGTCACCTTAATAATACATGCAAGTTGCTGATTACCTGATTTCAAGTGGAAGGTGTGGCTCAATTAGACATCGAAGTAGGAATGTGCGAGCAAGATACGCGTATTGAGGAGGTGGTTTTGCGTGCGGTTCAAAGGCTAGGATTTGCTGACCTACGTCCACAACAAAGGGTAGCAATTAAGACCTTCATGCAAGGAAAAGATGTTTTCGTCAGTTTGCCAACTGGATACGGCAAATCGCTAATATATTCAGTGTTGCCATACGCGTAAGACGAATTGCGTGGCTGTAGAGGAAGCATAGCCATCGTCGTTTCACCACTGCTTTCGCTAATGAAGGATCAGGTAAAACTTGTGTGACATGGTTAAAAAAGGCCATGTATACTTATATAGGTCCTGCTTTAAGGACCAGAGGATTGTCAGCAACTTGCATCACTGGGGAGATAAGGATTTGCAAGTCAGAGTGATGAATGGGGAGTTTCATATAGTTTTCATTGGCGGCCCCGGAGCTACTTCTCACAAACCCGCTTTGGAGGCAAATGGTTCGCCTACCTGTTTATGTTGCTTTTATGGTCGACGAAGCACATTGTTTAACAAAATGGTAAGTGTTTGTTAATACGTATTCTATGTTGTACTTTACTGTGGCTGTAATCCATACATTTAGGGGTGAATGTTTTCGACGTGAGTTTGGTAAACTTGGCGAAATAAGAAGCCTTATACCAAAGCATGTTAATCTCTGAGCTTTATTAACTGCTACAGCTACTGTGAGCACGAGAAGCAAAATAATCTTAGGGATGAAGGATCCTGCCGTAACTGCTACATCTCCAGATAAAGCCAACCTATCATTTTGTGTAAAAGAGCAAGGGACTATAGAGGATACCTTTGGCACAGTAATTGACAAGTTGAGGGTAGAAAGATCGGCATTGCAAAGGGTCATGATTTTCTGTAGGAAATATTTAACATTGTGTTGACTATTTTCATTGCTCATTAGGCCATGAGTGTACTGAGCCAGTAGGAGCTCCCAATCGAGCAAGGTTCAGGTTGGTCGACATGTATTCAAGTGTGACACAGAAGGAAGTCATTCTCCTGCTCCAAAGCCCCTTTACGAGTACTAATTTGTACCATTGCCTTTGGAATGGGCCTCGCCTGTGTGGATGTGACTCAAATTATTCACTGGGGGCCTGCTTCTGATGTAGAAATATACATGCAGGAGTTTGGGAGGGCAGGACGCAATGGTCAGCAGTCAAGTGCAGTATTATGTGAAGAGTTCCGATCTGAAAATAAAAAAAACATCTCGAAGGACATGGTGGAATATTGCATTCAGGGGAAGAGTTGTAGAAGGGCTTTATTGTGCTCTTATTTTGACTCTAATGTCACTGATGTCTCGGGTTGTTCATGTTGTGATGTTTGTGCTAAGTCTTGTATGTGTATTGATTGTAAGTGTAATAGTTTCCCCATCTGCTTAAAATAAAACATTTTCAACTGGATAATAATAAATATGTATATTATGGATGGATACAATGTTGTCATGCAACTACATGTCAGCTGCTGACTGCTAAGCGGTATGTGTAGGTGCATGTATATGTAGTTTGCCTTATACCTTATCTATAGACAATCTACAGATGCCACTGCATTATGTATATAGTTACTGGGGCATCTGTAGATCATTGGTGCAACCAGCTGCAGCTGCTTATGCATAGAGTATGTAGACACTGGGGCTCCATGAGCCAGGGCTGCCTATTCCACTACCATGGGAATCGAGATCAGGAGTAACCTATAAAGAATTGTACATGAGTGATAAAAAAAGTTGCTATACACACAGATAATTGTTCTTTGAAAAATTTAGAGATCTGTATTTCCATCCATGTCTTGAAGGTGGGCATATTTATTGAACTAACGGTTGCATTTTATTCATGGAAAGGCATAGTGTTTTCTCCCTGTTTGTTTGTTTGTTAAATGCCTTGCATTGAACTAGTTCGTTAATAAGCGTTATCAAATCTTCTTCTTCAGAACGTTTCGTGTGAGACAGTGAGACTCTCGTATTGGTCATACGATCATAATTATTCAGTATCAGAGAAAGGTGCGAGATTAGTTCTAAATTTAGATTGCCGTACTATTTTTGGACATAAACATTGAGGGACGCTCGGAACAAGTGCGTCGTTCTTATTTCCCAGACCCACTTTCCACGTAGCGGTGATGTAATCCACCCGCAGCTGTTGGGAATCTGGGTCTGGGGACGAGACTAGCAAATTGGATACTTTAAGTTCTGATGGGAAAGTGGGGGTATCGCCTGGGCAATAGAGCTCACATTTAGAGATATTGACGTAAAGACCAAGAGGGGATCCTAACTCCTGTATAAGGGACAAGGATCGACGAATTGAAGATTTCTTGCCCGCTAGGATGCCAT
Organism: Ephydatia muelleri; assembly: GCA_013339895.1. Classification (NCBI taxonomy): domain Eukaryota; kingdom Metazoa; phylum Porifera; class Demospongiae; order Spongillida; family Spongillidae; genus Ephydatia; species Ephydatia muelleri. The sequence goes on from JABACO010000024.1 coordinate 1,310,522, forward strand.
CGTCAAGATACCAAGCTTGATACAAAAGTTGGTTGCACTCAGTATCCTCTTTAATTGCTCCAGCAACCTTGTGCAAAACCAATGCAAACAGAAAAGGACCCAGTGGGTCTCCCTGCTGCACACCTGATTGTGATGTTATAGCTGACCCATAAAATAATGGAATTAGAATCTCCGCTATAAAATTTCCTGGCGTTAAAATGTATGGCTAATTAAAAATGCAGAGCCTTACAACGCCATGACGGATACTCCGATTCTCAGTGCGTAAGAAGCAATGTGTAGAGGACATTTCAGACTTCTAAAATATCAAAAACATGTGTTAGGTCCCTTTTCGCGGATACGACAACATTTAACCTTGATTTGCGAACACCGAACACACACACACAGGAGCACAGATGTCTACGAAATTTATTTCAGATACACCACAATAATTCAGTGTGCATTAAAAAGAGAAAAGTCGCTATGGAGATGACTCTACTGCTGCTGAGTGGAGTTTCCATTGTATGTGCCCCTCCTCCTCTTGTCTTCATCATCAGAGTCATGAAGGTCATCACTGTGGTAGTCTTCTTGACGAAACTTCCTGATACGCTTCTCACTGTCTCAAATAATGGGTATGGATATAGAGAGAGGTGTGCATTACTTGGAGCCATGTTATGGCCTTGCAACCCATATCAGAATCATCACTGCAATACTGTTGAGTCACACACACACACACACACACACACACACACACACACACACACACACACACACACACACACACACACAAACACATGCACACACACATCGCACCCAACTCTCCATTTTATGGACTGTAAGAACTGTTGCAGAATTCACATTTAGATTGTGTTCCTGTAGCTACGTGTATTTAAGAGCTATTGAGGCTGTTTCTAGTGCACATGAGTCTGAGATGATGGCCATGCACTTTATTGTTTCAAACAGTCTCCCCACATGTACCTCCTTACACTACACACGTACCTCTCTTGTGTCCTGGTGGAAGGGGTGGAGGGTGTGGTGGTGGCTCCACCTCCAGACACTAGTCTGCCCAGTGCCTTCCGCAGAAAGGCAAGCAAACCTAACAGAAGTTGGAACAGGCCAACGAGTGAGCTCCAAAGAGTGCCAGCCACGCCTCCTGCACCTCCCCCTGGTGACATTGTAATGCCCTATAAGGAGATGGACACATGCATTACAGCGTGGTGTGATGTGGTGATGAAGTGATGAGATGATGAAGATGTGATGTGTGAAATGCAGTGATTTTGGTGTGTCCAACTGAACGATAGAATGCATGTATGGTCCCCCATGACAGAGGTTGCACTTACTGATCCCTTGATGCGTACTAACATCACACCGGAGGGCACCAATTGGAGATCTTGCATGGTGAGTGAGTCCATCTCAGTGGTGAAGTCACGTCTAGGGTAGACACTGCTGAGAGAGACCTTGTCTTCACTCACACTGAGCTCCTGAAGGAAGCGAAACACCACAATTGTTACCTGAACAAAATACCACAAGTTACCTGGGCCATAGGCCACACCCTTTTACCTGGCCATAGGCCACTCCCCTTTACCTGGGCCTTAGACCACTCCCCCTTACCTGGGCCTTAGGCCACTCCCCCTTCCCCTGGGCCATAGGCCACACCTTTTTACCTGGGCCATGGTCACTCCCCCTTACCTGGTCTGCATAGGTCAGGTCAATGATGCTACATGTACATGGGATGTTGGCGACCTATAGAGTGACTACATGTATATCATCTTATTTGCATATAGGGGAGGGCTATTGGTGCATGATACATGTAGCTCATCAGAGCTAGCCAGTTCACCCTGTGTGTTGATTGCTATATAAAGTTCTAAGTGTATGTGTTCTGTAAGGGTGATTGTTGTGATGGTCAGTTGCCCTGCTAAGTACCGATTTGATGCACCTCACAGATCTCTCACAAGTCTATCACAGGCCACTCCCCTCACCTGGGCCACTGGCCACTCCCCCTCACGTGGACCACTGGCCCTCCCCCTCACGTGGACCACTGGCCACTCCCCCTCACCTGCGCCACAAGGTGCCTCATAGCAGCCAGAGTATCAGTACACTTCAACACCTTCACTACGGTCCTATCAGCTGGCAGTCTCAACTGAATACGACACACACTGATTGTCCCCAGGCCATACAGGATGGACATGTATGTGAGGGAAGTGAGTAGGGGAGGAGAGATAAAGTGATAGCAACACTGCTCACATGGTTGTCACATGGTGGTCACATGCTCATCACTCACTCTGAGGTACTGGGGCTAGGTGAAGGTGATTGTGGTGATGGAGCACTGGTGATGTTTGTCCTCTGTCTCACTGTGTCAGGTGTCCAGCTGGTACCATCCTCCCCTCCCTCCACACTCCCTTGCCTCGTTGCTCCCTGCCTCTCTCGCTTGTCCATCTGCAGCTTGGCCTTCACCTCCTCTTTGGCACGTCTGGCCAGCTCCTTCTCCTTGGCTCGCTCACTCAGCCATTTCTGCATCTGGATCTGCTCCTGTTGCTCCTTGACCTTAGCCACGCCCCTCATCTCCTCCCTCCTCCTCAACTCCTGCTCCTTCTCCTTCTGTGCGCGCATGGAGCCATGTCAGCAGGTCAACGCACGACTACCCACACAACACTGTGTACACATGACATGCACACACACACACACATACACATGTACTGAACACATGCATGGGCTATGGTGACACTCCACTATAGACCCTTTCCTTTAAGGCCCACAAAAATGCAATTCTTCTGAATTGGGTATTTACATGAATCACTAATTTCCCTTTGTGTACAAACATCACCCCACATGATTCCAAGCATGACGAAAAATAGCAATTCAGTATTTTGTGGGCCCCCTAAGGAAAGGGTCCATCGTATTTGCCATTGTAACTCCTCCCCAGACCACTCTGCCCCTGTCTCCTCCCCAGACCACTCTTCCCCAGGCTGCCGCCCCATCTCTAACTCCTCCCCAGGTCACTCACTTGTATCTCTTCCTCAGCTTTCTCTCTCCTCCTTTCCTCTATCTTTTCCTGGTACCTTTGTGGGAAGAGGATGGATGGATCACGTCAGAGACATACAGTATATGTGATGCTTGCACACATGCAGGAAGACACATGCTGTGCACACACACACTATACAGTGCCGTCCACCCACAAGTTCACACTCGCGCGTGACTCGATCCAGTGCATAAATGACTCGCGCACCTTAACTCAAAGCAAAACATCTGGTCCATAATATACAATGAAATTAACGTAATCATCTGTAGCTATGCCGTAAATCAGTATTCGAGTGACGCTCGCAATAGTGCTCATATTGAAGACTCGTGCGCTCGATAATTGCACTCGAACGCAATACACTCGCGCGCGAGTGTGAGCTTGTGGGTGGACAGCACTGTAGATGAGAGTGTACACACACTACAGATGAGTGTACACACACTACAGATGAGTGTACACACACTACAGATGAGCGTACACACACTACAGATGGGTACACACACTACAGATGAGCGTACACACACTACAGATGAGCGTACACACACTACAGATGAGTACTACAGATGAGCGTACACACACTACAGATGAGTGTACACACACTACAGATGAGCGTACACACACTACAGATGAGCGTACACACACTACAGATGAGTGTACACACACTACAGATGAGCGTACACACACTACAGATGAGTGTACAACACACTACAGATGGGTACACACACTACAGATGAGCGTACACACACTACAGATGAGCGTACACACACTACAGATGAGCGTACACACACTACAGATGAGCGTACACACACTACAGATGAGCGTACACACACTACAGATGAGCGTACACACACTACAGATGAGTGTACACACACTACAGATGAGTACTACAGATGAGCGTACACAACATACATGTACATAGGTGCATTTAAACAAACATATAAACAACACACATGGACACATATACAACATATACAGTTACGCACACACAATGCATAGACATGCAGTATACTCTCAATGCTATCGCGGGATCCAGACAAGCGCGATAGCATCGAGGGGCAATAGTAGCGAGGTCTGTTGACATAGATTTGGCGGTAATTTAATTTGGCAAGTGTACATAACAGATAGCGAGGATTATGAAATCATTAATTATTCAATAGACTCATCCCTTTAAGAAGAACTCCGGATATGACATCACTAATCAATGTACATGTACTTCACGAATTGGGTTAAGTATACGTTAATGAGTGATGTCAGGTTCGGAGTTATATTGAAAATTCAACCAAGAAGGGTTCCTAAGCATAGCCCACTTCAAAGAAGGATGATTTTCATCCATTTTGAGAAACTCATCCTTTCTTTCGAGGATTTTTCCAATTGTGGATCTTTGTACTTTTGGGAGAACCAAGTGGCTACAGCAGTCTGGCTCTCAGCAGAATGCTTTTGAGCAGATTCACAGACTGCTTGCTTGAGCTCCACTGATATTGCTGCAAGGTTGCGCTTTACACCGCCAGCTCTATCGCCGTGACTAGAACTAGCTTCCATTCTCGACCCTGCTCAGTTACAAATACTACATGTACATGCCCTAATAGCACTGACATGCATGTGGTAATATGTAGGTTCGCGAGGTAATATGTTATGATAGCAATAGTAGCGAGAGCCGCGATAGTGATTGAGGGCGATAGTATCAGGGTATACTGCATATGCCTATACAAGCACACACACCACACACACCCCACACACTCACATACTACATGCACACACCACACACACACCACACATACCACACACACATCACACACACCACACATCACACACACCACACATCACACACCACACATACCACACATCACACACACCACACATCACACACACCACACATCACACACACCACACATACCACACATCACACACACCACACATCACACACACCACACATCACACACACACACACACACACACACCTTGCTTTGATTTGGGCCTTGTCTTCAGTTCCGTCGGCATTATAAGGAGAAGCCCCACCAGTGGCCTCCGCAGCCAGGGGCGTGGCTTGAGGCGTGGCTTGGGTCACAACCTCTGCTCCTAGCTTCTATGAATGTAAACAAAGCTGCAGTAACCAAGGATACGCAAAAATGTTTCAAGATGAAATTTTGCACATTGTACAGCGCATGCAATAATGAGACGAATATAACAAAATCATTGAAATTGTTAATTCGTGATAAAATAGAATATGCTAAACTTTTTACAATATTCAATCATGATCATTGATACATCATCCCAATGAGTTGTGGATTTGAATTAATTTACACAATCAATCAACCTCTCAAGGTACTCTACTGCAAGAATACATATTGAAAGATATTAAAAGTATAAAGTTATTGAAATAGAAGCAATTAGAGTTTCTTATTATTGCACACTATGGTAAGGTAGGTAGTGTTAATGAATAGGTTGTGGATCTCTCGACACATGAAACAATTGTGCAGTACACATGAGGCCTGCCTGCTAGGCCTCACTAGCTCCCAGCCACGGGGCATAGCTGTGATACACTTGAGGTACTCGTTGCACTAAATGAGTGAACCATGCATGAGAGGGGTGGAGTTGGAACATGAGGGAATGGGGTTGGAATGTGAGAGGGCGGAGTTGGAACGTGGGGATGTGGTTGGATAGAGAGTTGGTGGCAATGACATTACAAAACAACCCTCTCATCGCCTCCCTCCCTCTTCATCACCTCTCTCCTCCCTCTTCATCGCCTCCCTCCCTCTTCATCACCTCCCGCCCTCCCTCTTCATCACCTCCCTCCCTCCCTCTTCCTCACCTCCCTCCCTCCCTCTTCATCACCTCCCTCCCCCTCTTCATCGCCTCCCTCCCTCTTATCACCTCCCTCCCTCCCTCTCATCCCTCCCTCCCTCCCTCTTCATCACTCACCTCCCTCCCTCCCTCTTCATCACCTCCCTCCTCCCTCCCTCTTCATCACCTCCCTCCCTCCCTCTTCATCACCTCCCTCCCTCCCTCTTCATCACCTCCCTCCCCCCTCCTCTTCATCACCTCACCTCCCTCCCTCCCTCTTCATCACCTCCCTCCCTCCCTCTTCATCACCTCCCTCCCCCCTCCCTCTTCATCACCCCCTCCCTCCCTCTTCATCACCTCCCCTCCCCTCCCTCTTCATCACCTCCCTCCTCCCTCTTCATCACCCTCCTCCCTCCCTCTTCATCACCTCCCTCCCTCCCTCTCTCATCACCACCCTCCCACTCCCTCCCTCCCTCCCTCTTCATCCCTCCCCTCCCTCCCTCCCTCTTCATCACCTCCCTCCCTCCCTCTTCATCACCTCCCTCCTCCCTCTTCATCACCTCCCTCCCTCCCTCTTCATCACCTCCCTCCCTCCCTCTTCATCACCTCCCTCCCTCCCTCTTCATCACCTCCCCTCCCTCCCTCTTCATCACCCCCTCCCTCCCTCTTCATCCCCTCCCTCCCTCCCCCCCCTCCCCCCTCTTCATCACCCCTCCCCCCTCCCTCTTCATCACCTCCCTCCCTCCCTCCCTTCATCACCTCCCTCCTCCTCTAGTATACCTCAAATTCTCTGCAGCTTCCTCCTGCGCAGTGCCATGCTCATTGGACCACTGATCATCTCCAGCACTGAGCCCCTGCGTCCTATGAAGAACACACTGGTACGTTGAAACACAGGATCTGGGTGCAAGTCAAGAGATTGTTTTGTGGTGGTGGACTGGTCTGTGGTGTGTTGAGTCGTGTGGGCAGTTTCCTTGTTGCATGTGGTTGTGTGTGTGCATGTGTGTGTTTACATGTGTGTGTTTACATGTGTGTTTACATGTGTGTGTGCACGTGTGTTTATATGTATGTGTGCGTACAACTGCATTGTGTGAATTCACGTATGTGAGTACTCAACATGACATGTGACCAATGGGATTCGGATACAGAGCTGAGAGAACTGGCGAAACTCAATGCTGAAGGGAGAGGAAATTCAAGGTTACCATGGTTACCCTACCCGCTACAACACACTAGGGTGCATCAATAGATGGTTACCGAGGCACCCAACACTATACATGCGTGCAGATACACTCACATATCCACACACACGTGTAACGTGTACATATGGACACACACCAAATACAGTGGCATGTATATACACACATGTACATACTGTATCCACTCACATGCACACATAACATGTATATACACATACACACTCACATACCTGTCATGGTACACTTTCAAAGCAACAGATTTACATGTATTTGCTTTCACCACAGATTGTATCTGACAAAGAACACATGTTACACACACCAAGAGAGGGAGAGAAGTGAAGAAGAGGGTCTGATGGAGCCCTTTCTCGAGTGTCTTACCTCCTGATTGTCCCACACCTCACTGTCAGCGCCTTGAGCCTCATCTGGGTAACCATGGGAACCAATTATTATATTGGGCACATGGTACGGTAACCATGGGAACCAATTATTATATTGGGCACATGGTACACTATACGGTAATGGAATACGTATACGATATCAACCTTAATGCTCACACTGTGTGGACGATACGTTGATAAGTGAGCAGGCAGCCACGTATTTGCACTCCTACGTACTCGTATTAACGCACATCTAAAGCCTAACATGCGCACACTGTACGTAAAGAAAGGCTTTTCAAGGTTCCATTAAGCGACAAACGACGCAGACACACTAAACGCGCCAACCTTGGATGTATACGATGAAAAGCGCTTGTTCTCTCCGACATTTGGAGATTGCTTCTGCAACACCATCTGAGAACCACTCCATGTAGCACAATTTTGTAACAAAACGGATAATTAGATACTCATTCCAGATATTCATAATGCCGTTGCTAACAACAAATCCTCGTCCCCGCCCCGCAAGGTGGGTGAAAACGCCATGCAAGCGGTTGCTGAGCCACCCGTGGCGATGCTAAGCCAGATGCAACATACGGCGCTAGACGACATCCTGCGACCACACCTACGTCTGGAGCCGCCCCGCCGAGACACGGCCAAGCTTGACGAGACACGCGCACAAACGGTCGTCGCAGGCAGCAGCGTCACGGACAAAGGTGCAACTCCAGCATCGAGGGGCCAACGTTCCGTCGGAACTCGTGGAAAGGTGAGCACGCGCATGCGTGATCGGCATGCAAGATGCTTGCTGCACGAAATCAATCGATAGTCGACTTTATTTGAATAAAACCGTATCCATTGCACAGTCTGACGTCAGGGCGTCTTCAGTCCTGAAAGGGACGATCGAGACGGATAATAAGATGCGGCAAGGGGTTTTGAGGAAAAATTCAACTCGCTTCGAGGAACCTTCCCCGCCTCCCCCGGACCCCAATTCCGAAGCCAAATCGGAGACGATTCGACGCATGCAAAGGAATCTCGAGGAGTGGAACGAGGAGTTGAAGGCCATCCATGAAAAGAAAATGAAGAACGGTGCGTGGTTTGATTTTTGGGACGTTCAACGCGTGGTCGCCGGCTGCACATGCCTCGAGGCTGCAATGGTTATGTCCGTAATTCTCTCTACGCAGAAACGATCCAGAAGAGCGAGCTGGCCAAACGGGACGAACGCATCAGCAAGCTGACAAACCAGTACACCAGCGAGCACGAAGTGAGAACGAAGACGGAGAGGGAGAGAAGCCAACTCAGCCAGGAGCTGGTACGTAGTGATTACGTCACAGCAATTAATGCACGTGGGTTGTATTTTTTAGTACGCACTTAGTGCATGCAAATATGCCCTCGGGAAGAGAGCGGCTTTAATTGCAGCAATGCACGGCGCTCAGTGACTTAGAAATCTATTAAGCAAGAAATTAATTTGGTGCTGCATCGACACAAGCTAAAGTATCCATGGTGATATAAAATAGCTTGTCGTGAAACAATTTTATGCGTATCATATGGAGATATGGAGGGGAGAAGTGAGCTTATCCAAACCTTATATATTGTATAATATCTATGTCCAAACCTCGGTCCAACTGAAAATTGCATTCAAATTAATTTTAACAAATTAAATAATGAGAACTTACATTAGTCCAATTTTACCATACCACCCCGCCCCCCTCTGGCCGTTATCGATCAAGAACGTCATTGTAACAGAAATAATAGTATCTCTGATTGTAACGAGCTAAGCGATATACGGGATGGAAAGCTTAAAAGCATGAAATGGACGCAGCCTAGAGCCTTCGGACACGACGAGGAGATGACCTTAAAGCTTATATCCAACGTTGCATCCCAGGATATCCAACGGTGCATCCCAGGATATTCAACGGTGCATCCCAGGATATCCAACGGTGCATCCCGAGCTCTAATCAGTATTATCAACATTCGATTATTTATTCAGTCTGCTCAATTTAGTGTAACATCATTATTATAGCCCATGTTATAATTCCAGGCGCAGACTACTGAGCAATTGGATGAACACACCAAAAAGGTATACCGTTCACACGGCATCGTGACCCACCTATCTCCCCTTGTGCCCCGCCTATCTCTCCTTGTGCCCCGCCTATCTCCACTTGTGCCCCGCCTATCCACCTGTGCCCTACCCGTTTCATACCCATGCAATTATCCATTCACTAATCTATTTCGATGCGGCAGATCGAACAGCTCGAGCACTACTTAGCACAGTACAAACAAGCCTTTGAGCTCGCAGAAACCAAAAACGGTGAACTGGTAAGCCCTCATAAATTCGTTAAGTCATTTCTCCCCTTTTATAATCTGCCCCGTCCATCTCCAAACAGGAGTATGAGCTGCAGTCAACAGGTGAACAGCTGAAACAAAGTGAGGGAATGCGTAAGAGGCTTCAGGATCAGGTGACTGAGTTACAGGGACAGTTGGCTATAGAGGAACAGAGGTCTCGTTTCTGTGTGCTCCTGTGATCAGGTTGTGAATGGTTTACGCATCCGTGACCACATCACGTGTTGTACATTTTCTACTGCCTGATCCTGATCACAGGCCACACCCCATAATATTTGGGCTTATGGTCAACCTCCATCGATTTCCTTTTTATCATAAACTTACATGATTGATAAACAAAATGTTTTCTGTATTATCATAAATCAGCTTCTGATGTGGATCAATGCAGGAATATAGTGGCATCTTTTGTTGTGAGTTAGTGGGTAGGATAGTGCATGCCAGTGTTCAAACTGTTTTCTAAACTTAAGCTCTCTGGCAGGACCTACCCCAATACGCCTGTCTTACCTAGCCGAAAAAGATCATCCTCACCTCTCATCAATACAGCCACTATACTACCTGGACACTGTACAACCACCACACATGCACACTCTACCACAAACATGTTACATTCCACACAAACAAACACACACACACACACACACACACACACACACACACACACACACACTGCCATCATAGCTTCAGTGTCTCTCTCAGATACGTTTCGCTCAGCTTGCTATGGGCCAACAGCATGTTCTGGTCCCCAGGCCTTATCACGGAGTTCTTCACCAGCTCACCAATGGCCGCCTCAACGCTGGCATAGGACCATCTCCGACAGAGCCGCTCCATTAGCTCGCTCACTTTCACACATCCCGAGGTCAGCACACACCTCAGTACCTCCTTTCTGAGCTCGTAATCGGGGGAGGTGTTTATCACCGTCGCCCGTAGCAACGCCCTCTCCGTATCGGCATAAAGTGCGCTCCGTACAGCTCCGTAGAGCGTTGCGTCATCGAGGCCATCGGCGGCACCGCACACCCAGAGCGCCTTCTCGAGATGAGCGAACCTCCCTCCAGTCAACCCGACGATCTGCTTGCAAAGAGGAGCGGAGAGGCCACACCCCGTCAGGTAGCCTTCCGCCTCGTCGTTGGAAATGTCGCGAACGTGCACGGGAACGTCCCGCTTGGACGCGGAAGGCGTCTGTTCGATGAGCGATAGGGCATTTCCATCTCCCGCCACCAAAACCAGTCGTAGCGACCCATTGCTAGCTAGATGCTTGGCCTTGTCGACCAAGGCCCCGAATGCTGCTGGGTTCTCTTTTGAAAGCAAGTCCACGCCGTCGATGAAGAGACACGGCATGAACCCGTGCTTCTTTCTGAAGCGCGCACCTCTTTCGGCTAGGATGTCGAGCACGTGACTTACTGCCTCATGTTGCAGATCCTTGGGCAGCCTGTAGCAGGCGCTATAGCGCTTGATTCCCGCGCGATGGACGACGTAATCCAGCAGGTGCGCGTGCTCGTCGAGCGGGATGCGGGCGGTCTTTGCCAGTTCGCGGGCCAAGTCTCGCGGCTCGTACACTTCCAAATAAAGCACACCTTTGGGATGAGAGCGGCACGCCTCACGGATCGCGTGCGTCTTGCCGACTCCTGCGGGCCCGAAAACCACTCCAAAAAAATCGCCTTTTGCGGCGATGAGACGAGTGCGGATTTCGCCGACCAAGCTGGTTCGCTCCACCTGTGCCCCTCCGTGGGTGTTAAAGGAGGCAGGTCGCGTTCCCTCCTCCAGGGCGCAATCGAGGTCCCAAACCAACTTGTTCTGGGCGCGGCGTTGCATGTAGTAGTCGGCCGATCCACCGAGGCATGTTAGCAGGAACGCACTGGCTAAAGGTGCGTTACTAATGTGTCCGAATAGCTTGGCCATCAGTTGCGTCACATCCACAATTTCTTAAGTCCGTTGTGGTCTGGGGATGAGATACAGTAAACATTACTGGTTCCCAGGGCTGTATTTGTAGTTTTCTGTATACAGCCCTGCTACATTCTCAGCTACTCATACAGGTAAGGAGGAATTTGTATCAAGAATGGTGATTGGATTGTTCCATGCACGCGCACCTGCTGCTCTAACTCGTCACTACAATAGGATGTGAAGTGCTGTCAGACACCTTATGACAAGCTAGCACACAGCTGTGGCTGTGTAACTTGTTTCAGGACAATGTACATTATATTGTTGGCCCGAGTAATTTCTGCCGTTTCTGCCAACCGCCGAATGACGCAATTCAAGAAACTTGGCAAAGTGGGTCAGTAAAGCATCAAATACTTTACAAACACAAACTCCTGGCGTTATTTGGAACTGTTTATAGTATTTGGATGCTATATGCCATTCCTTGTCACTGCTTACTTGCTTTCAGAACCATGCAATCCTGTAATTAAATCACTTTACACTTTTAAAAATGAAAATTGATTTTATTCACTTGATTAATGGCTTTTCTTCAGTAACGATCTTGCAACCGTCCAGTTTAATTTCGCTTTTCCATCATTTGAACCAATGAAAAGTGGGTTAGGGAGAAGACTGCTGAGACAGGGATACCTTAATTACTCCCCTTCGGATTGTTACACAAAATTATGCATGCAGTGCAGCTGTAACAAATGCTATGTGTGCTACAACTGTGGCAAAATGCCCTGTTAACATTGATGGGTATGTAAAACTAAAACCCCTTACAAATTGTCCTTCACATCTACATCTACTCAGTCACTGCATGGGAAAACAATGAATGACTATAAGATAAGTATATGTCAAGAAGATTCACAAAATGCAACCATATTACGTAACACCTCCAGTGGACTAGGGCCATGCAAGAGGATGAGCACTCTAAGGCTCCTCCATTGGACCACACATTCTATCAACAAATGAGGTAGCTATAGAACGGAACAATTTCCAATTGACAAATGAAGACTAGTAGATGGGGGCAATTTTCAATAATACACTTGATAAAATAGAATAAAATAACTTCACAAGGATGCAGTAATCTAAAGGAGGTGCATGTTATGAGTCACACATAGGAAGGAGGTGCATGGTATTCACACACATAGGAAGGACATTCTCTTGTTCAACACACTGGCCGAGGACAGTTAGGATTACTGACATGCACCTCCATCTCCTTCAACCCGTGCCTCATGTGTGTCCCAAGTTGCCACTGAGACAACGGGAGTTTTTGGTCCTAATGCCCTCTTCTTCCTCAGGGTCTTGGTCACCTCCTTCAGTTTAGCTACAACCACCTGGTGACTTGAACAGAAGTCATTCTTGCTCCAGAGGATTGCTGTGGAATGCAGAGGGCGCTTCAGTTAATGGGACTTGCACTTCTGCTTGTGGTGTTGCTTTTTTTAAACATCGTTATTGCATGCGCATGACTTTGTAACTCAATATTATTATTATTGATTAAGCCTAAAAAATAAAATTAACACCTACATGACACTTTATTAATCATCTGGGTAGCATAGATCTCCAATTTGCACTTGTCTTGCTGCATCTCTGTTCCATCTTCTGCAAACTTGCCCAGCAACCCCTCCACACCTATGCATGGACACAGGTGTTCACCGTATACCTTTGCTGAGTGCACTGATGTTGATCTTCTGCCTCAGCTTGGAGACAGGCCCAGTTGAGTTTGAGGAGTGGGGAATTTGGTCTGCGCTCATTGGCTCTTCATTTATAGCACCCTTGTGTGGATATGATGACACCCCATTTAGAAAATACCATTGCTCACTACAACAGCTGCGTTCCGCTTTCCAATTCCATGTCAGGAAGGCCATATTGTCTGATGAATGAGATGCAGTTCAACTATCTCTTCAATAGTTGTTCTCTTGCATGCTGTCTGTATCATCACCCAGTGCATCAGCATGGATTTCTGTTCCCAGTGAGTTTCAATCAGTAGTGAAATGGTGATTGGGAGTCAGTTCCTCAGGGAGTTTGGATGGTAATCTCGTGTTGTCCCCTATGTACCAACTGTGCACTCTGGGTTACCACTAACCGTGTTACATGCAAGAGATGGAGTGATATAGCAACCAGGCACAACAGCTGTAAAGCTCTGAATTTCTAATCAGCCCTACATTTCAACTCAAGCCGCGTTACATTTCTATTGCGCGGCGTACTGAATAGTTTATAATGTATGGCGCCAGGTCCCTTTTCCCATCCCAAATATGTGCTTCACTTGGGGCTACCGTTTTGCCCGATGATCATCATATTACTAGCAACATACAAGACGATAGTTAATAGAGATGAATGTTCAGTTTCACTATACACTGATGATCATATGAACGGCTTCATTCAAAAGAGTTAATAGTGACGTCATTCATGTTCGTCGACCTTGCGTTGAGAAACAGAACGGCTCCAAGCTATTGCAGTTCTCACGATCATGGCGCAACTCGGGCCGTGCCTTGCTTTCTGGCTTCTCTTCGCTTTCTGTGACGCTCAACCGAAAGTGACAGGTCCAGTTTTTACTAAATCGTACAGCCAACCGCTTCCAAGTAAGCATCTGTATCGACTGCATTTCTTTTATGCCCAAGCGCCAACAAATTTGCGGGTGCATATACGTGCTCGTGCTAGTTGATCATAACGCTTGAGTTACGTAGCGTGTCGCGCACATTGCCTTCTTAAGTTTGCTTGTTGTCTCGTATCATCGTTTATAGGTCCCCTCCGCCTGCTCGTGTAAGCTACGCATGCGCGCTCCTGCGTTACTATGCCTGCTCGGTGCACATCACGCATTACCAGCAGCTACGTACGGGAGTCATGTGTCGTTATCTCCCGCTGGGACTATTAGTAAGCACGCACTGCGGTGTATATGTCTGTGGTGACAGTACAGATAATATCAACTTCCATCTGGCTTGGTATTGCAAGGGCACGCTGTGTACGTACGTGTCAGGTCGGAATCTTGTTCTCAAACATTGAGTTGATACATGCCTAGAGAAATACGTGGCATTGCATTCGCATCCTATGTGGAACGTCTCCCGGGAGACGCAGCGCGCCCTTGCAATACCAAACCAGATGGAAGGTATTATTCGTAAGGTCACCAAATACAGACCGCAGGTACCGCAGTGCATGTTTACTAGTCCTTGCGGAAGATAATGGCACAGGTGTTTTAGTTAAGTTAGGTTGTTTCTCTAAATGAAATTAGTTATTGTTCTGCCCGACAACAGCCGCAAGCCAGGAGGCTTTCATTTATTGGTCTTCCGTGCGTCATGGTGAACAAGTCCATGTTGCCAGCTGTTATCCCCACAAGCTTCTTTGTCCCGCATGAAATCACAGATTTGTCATGTACTGGTCAGGGTCGTCAAAGAGGGCGTGGTTTTCTTCGCACACATTCCCTATGTGATTGCGGAAGTACAATAGCGGGCCGCAATCAACTCAGCCCGTAGGCGAGCCAGTGTTAAAACCAAATGCTTGCGATTCTTAATTTGAGAGAATATTTCATCTTGCCTCAGCCTATTCCAAGTTCATTGGACAAACAGGGTCGCTGAAGCCTTATTTCATCAGCAAGCTGAACTTCGATGCCGTTCCCGGCAAGATCGTTGTTGGAGCAGCGTGAGTTGCGCACCACGTGAGATTATACGACCATCACACGTCATCTGTTGAACTACGTGGTGTGCGCATTTATAGGTGTACTTTGTATTGCTCCTTTCTATAAAAGTCTCCTTTCGATTTATAGCTCACTCATTGTCTGCATAAGCGCGCGCGCGTGTGTGTGTGTGTGTGTGTGTGTGTGTGTGTGTGTGTGTGTGTGTGTGTGTGTGTGTGTGTGTGTGTGTTCTTTGAAGCAACATATATATAAGGCTTCTATGCATATGTGCTTTGGGGTAGTGTTGGTGAACTTTTCATTTCTATAGAGACTGGCTGTACATATTGAATCAGAATGTGACTCTAGTTGCGCAAGTGAATATGCCACCACAAGCCTCCACTTCAGCATGTTCAGCTGCTATAGGATACAATCCAGTGAGGTCCATCATTATGTTGGTCCTACATCCACACCCCTTCCCTCCCTCTTCCCCAGGACTACGTGTGCAGGAACCACCTTCGTGTGTTCCCCTCCAGTCCCACTGACCCCACCAGACTGGTGGTGTGTGGGAGTGAGGCCATTGGGACCCCTTCTTGTAGGGCAGTGAATGTAAGTTGTTGGATATGCTGAAACAAAATAAGAACTCTCCAATACTTTCCATCACATCAGATATCTAACCTCATGAACTTCACAGCTGTGACAGCAGCTAATGGTACGGTCTCCATTAGACCTGATTTCTATGGAAATGGAATTGCCTATAATGGTATGTACGTGTGTCTGTGGTACAATACAGTAGATGCATTATTGTATTCGCTACTTTCCTTCATGCAGTAAGCAACCCAAGAGGCATTAACTTCTTTTCTGTCTCTACTCTCAACTTGGATGCCAGCAACACTGGTCTCTTCTTCCTCACTGTCAGCTACACAAACCCTACAGACCCTAACTCACTCTACACAGTACTGCAGCTGCGCACTAATAGCATTGCCAATTTCAAAGGTATGATCATTGCATTCAAGTAATGTGTTAGTTTGATATCATGATGCTCTCTTCAGCCCCAGTGTTTGTGGACACCTATAGGGCCAACTATGCCCCCAGGACTGCTCTTCTGCCTGGTGTCATGGATACCATCAGCCCTGACGAACACAAATATTTCTATGTCTTCACAAGAGACGTTGATAGCACAAACGTAAGAAGTTGTTCACTTTCCTTGCAGTGAATAGGATTAGATGAGACTTTTCTGAACAGCGCATAGTGCTGTTCAGAGATGGTTGCATGTGTAAACCATGTTAGATAATTTTAATTGAGTCAAGTTAAAGTACTGCTTTTTTGAACTAGTAGCATAGATCTTCATATTATAAATAAGTGCAAACATGTCTACTGTCAGGCCTGTATTGACACAAGAATGTATATTACATATTAAAAGTTATTAATGAATTTCAGCACTGAACATTTTACACAGTCTAGCAGTAGTTATTGCCAATGGGTCGTTGTACCTTATTTTGGTCGTGTAGAGTGAAATTAAAATTCAGTTGTTTCTATTCTCCTGTGTGTGCAATCCATCTGTTTAGAAAATCACAAGTCAACTCGTTCGTGTCTGTCAGGTCAGTACATATTTATTTCATGGACTTGAGGGACCATCTAAGATCTTGACTTCCTCTTACCTCCTAACTGTAGAATGATCCAGGGAACAGTGGTGACAATGCTCCACTCACTCTGGTGAAGGCACGTATAACTGCAACAGTGCAAAGTACTCCACCAACTACAATGCCATCAGTACGTGGACAAGATATCTCATCTCTCCTCCCCATCCCTTCCCTCCTCCCCTCCTCCCTCATCTCCTCCTCCCTCGTCCCCTCCTCCCTCATCCCCTCCTCCCTCATCCCCTCCTCCCTCATCCCCCTCCTCTATCCCCTCCTCCCTCATCCCCTCCTCCCTCATCCCTCCTCCCTCATCCTCCTCTATTCCCTCCTTCCTCATCCTCTCCTCCCTCATCCCCTCCTCCCTCATCCCTCCTCCCTCATCCTCCTCCTCATCCCTCCTCCTCATCCTCTCCTCATCCCCTCTCCCTCATCCCCCTCCTCATGAGGTGACAGTGGTGACAGAGATGAGGTGGCAGGGTGACAGATGAGGTGACAGTAGTGACAGGATGAGGGTGGACAGTGGTGACAGAGATGAGGTGACAGTGGTGATAGAGATGAGGTGACAGTGGTGACAGAGATGAGGTGACAGTGGTGACAGAGATGAGGTGACAGTGGTGACAGAGATGAGGTGACAGTGGTGACAGAGATGAGGTGACAGTGGTGACAGAGATGAGGTGACAGTGGTGATAGAGATGAGGTGACAGTGGTGACAGAGATGAGGTGACAGTGGTGATAGAGATGAAGTGACAGTGGTGACAGAGATGAGGTGACAGTGGTGACAGAGATGAGGTGACAGTGGTGACAGAGATGAGGTGACAGTGGTGACAGAGATGAGGTGACAGTGGTGACAGAGATGAGGTGACAGTAGTGACAGAGATGAGGTGACAGTGGTGATAGAGATGGAGTATGATGGTCTCATCAATATTGTAATTGGGTACTACTTGTCCAACAGGTGGTGTTGCATTCAATCAGATGGGACGATATTATCAGAATGGAGATTGGTCACTGTTCATGTACGGAGTCTTCACTACCACCATAGGGTTAGTATATTTCTTGTTATCAGGAATTGGTTAGTTGGAGTTTCATCACATGAAGGTTGTTCCTTAACACGTATTACATGTAATTCCTGGTTTTCTCATATAAAAGCTTTAGTGCCATTCATTATGTAACCACACCTTCCTGTTGGAGATCACTTTCATTATGTCACCACACCTTCCTGTTGGAGATCACTTTCATTATGTAACCACACCTTGTTGGAGATCACTTTCATTATGTCACTACACCTTCTTGTTGGAGATCACTTTCTGTTTTACAGAGGTGTTGATGCGTCAGCTGTGTGCATCTACCCAGCTAATAACAGTGTGGACGATGCCACTGGTCGATTTGGGAGGAATGGTGGTGTGTTTGACATTTTCAGGACTCTGCTTGTGAATCCCAATACTGGTACACAAACGACATCTGGTTATGTGGAGGTAATCACTTCATTTGACAGGCAGTATTTGCACAGGAAGAGAATAGCAACTTCGGTACTGCATGTAGAAAGTGTTATAGGGACTGCATATAGAAAGTGTTATAGGGACTGCGTGTAGAAAGTGTTACAGGGACTGCATGTAGAAAGTGTTATAGGGACTGCATGTAGAAAGTGTTATAGGGACTGCATGTAGAAAGTGTTATAGGGACTGCATGTAGAAAGTGTTATAGGGACTGCATGTAGAAAGTGTTATAGGGACTGCATGTAGAAAGTGTTATAGGGACTGCATGTAGAAAGTGTTATAGGGACTGCATGTAGAAAGTGTTATAGGGACTGCATGTAGAAAGTGTTATAGGGACTGCATGTAGAAAGTGTTATAGGGACTGCATGTAGAAAGTGTTATAGGGACTGCATGTAGAAAGTGTTATAGGGACTGCATGTAGAAAGTGTTATAGGGACTGCATGTAGAAAGTGTTATAGGGTCTTTTGTAGTAGTATCAAATGATAGGCTAAAATTGCAAATGTCTAGAGAGTTCAATTAACATGCAATTTAACCTCCCACCTTAGTGTACGACTAATGGAAATATGGCAAGACCAGACTACACCTACACTGACACAGTCTTGCCAATAACTCAGATTGGCAGTGAACCATTGGCTGTGTTCAATGGTGTCACTGTTACTAGGATTGTGCTGGACCAGACCTGTGTGGTCACAAACAACATATCTGCACAAAACTGTGTCATTCAAGATGTGCTCTTTTT
Source organism: Ephydatia muelleri (assembly GCA_013339895.1). Taxonomy (NCBI): domain Eukaryota; kingdom Metazoa; phylum Porifera; class Demospongiae; order Spongillida; family Spongillidae; genus Ephydatia; species Ephydatia muelleri. The sequence continues at coordinate 1,329,589 of JABACO010000024.1, forward strand.
GGGAACAGGTATACATGATGTGGTAATTACCATAAATGGCAAGTACATAAGCTGATATGACAACATGACCTGTACACACAGACACAACACACACACACATACAATATACACATACAACACACAACAAATGCATACACATGCACATACATACACTCACACACATGCATTGTGGCCTGCAGGTGGGATGCCATGCCCTTCCCATGCTTATCATCATCCATTGGGTCTGTCCCATTGAATCAATCCACAGCTGCCACTGTCACACTTTTGGTACCCATTATGGATTGAGTGTAATGATGTGTGAAAATGTTTGTGCATGAATGTGCCGAAGAAGTGTGATTGTCAAGGGTTTCCTGACACCTCACATGTACTGGAGATTATGTATGCCACAAATAAACACATGTGACCACAACCCAGCCATAATCCATATACACATCCTGTATAGACACACAACCATACACACCCTAGCCATATACAGTACAGTGCACCAGCATAGGTGAGGTAAGAAAGACAACATGCATCACAACTCATTAGAGAAGGAATGTGTTGTCATTAGTCACACCTGTGTCCTGCTCCCAAGTGGTGGTGTGCACTGCTCCCTCATCATGAGGTGTGTGTACTGCTCCCTCATCATGTTGTACTTTCCCCCCCCCCCCCCCCCCCCCCCCCCCCCCCCCCCTAGCTGTTGGTACTGTGCTGAAGGTTGCCGTTGGCTACTTCAATGGTGATGTGTTCTCTGTTGTAGCAGAGGAGATCAAGGTACAGTCCGGGTGGGAAGTGGTGTGTGTGTGTGTGTGTGTGTGTGCAGGTGTGGGTTTCTGTGTGTGGTGTGTGTCTGTGTGTATATGCAGTTGTGTGTACATATGTTGTGTGTTTGTGTCTGTGTGTATGTGTGTGGTATGTGTCTGTGTGCATGTGCAGTTGTGTGTACATATGTTGTGTGTATGTGTGTGGTGAGTGTGTGTGTGTGTGTGGACATGTGAATATGTGTGTCATTCCTCGACATACACATAACATAATGCTGTGGGCATCCGAGGTGTGTGGTCCACATGTGTTCTGTGGGAAGACATGAGCTCTGTGCCAGGCTAGCTGCCATGACCCTCTTTGTTCAACAATTAAACACCTGTGTCCATCATGCCACTAGTTGGATGACTGCTCAGGAATTAAGCAGATGGAAGTTCAGCTGCAGGTGGGCAGATATGATGCGTGAGATTGTATTTCATTTAGCACAAATCATCATTGCTAGGGTGGGGTGAAGTACCTCTACGTGAACACAGACACCTCCATATACAGACTACCTGTTCAGAGATGTGGTAGATACCTCAGCTGCAGGTATGATGGGGGAGGACGTGAGAAGAGGAAGGGAATGTCAATGAGGAGGAGGAGGAGGAGTATAGGAGGTGGAGGTAGAGGAGGAGGAGGGAAGGTGGAGGTGTAGGAGGTGGAAGTAGAAGAGGTGAAGTTGGAGGTGGAGGTAGAGGAGGAGGAGGGAAGGTGGAGGTGTAGGAGGTGGAAGTAGATGAGGTGAAGTTGGAGGTGGAGGTAGAGGAGGAGGGGAGGTGGAGGTGGACGAGGAGGTGAAAGATGTGAAGAGGAGTTGGAAGAGGTGGAGGAGGAGGTGAAGGTGGGAGGGAGGGGGGCTAGTCTTTATCTGCCAGCCATGGCTATTACTCAAGTGTTAGTCAATTTGGCATCACTGGTAACTGGGTGATCACTCCACGCACAACGCCAAGCCAAACCCAATCAGGAGGTTGCCTGTGAATGGAAGAGATGCAGATTTCCCATGGAGGGGCAGTGGGTGTACTCAATTCTAAACCAAGCCAACTGTTATTTAAATGTTTCTCCCTCTCCATTCTCAGCCTCCTCCTCTCTTCTTCATATCCTCTCTCCCCTCCTCCCCATTCCTCCCTCCCCTCTTTCACATATCCTCCCTCCTCTCTTCTCCTTCCCTCCTCCCCATTCCTCCACCTTATTCCATTTCTATTCTCTTCAGTCCATGTAACTCAGGTGCACAAAGTACTATGCCACAAATGAGGAGGACCAATTCTAATTTCATACTACTTCAGTGCATGCGTGCAACGTTCTCTTAACAGAGCTCACCACAACAATGCACACAATTGCAGTGGGATAAGGAGTCATTTAGTTTTAGTCCATGTTATTCACCCACACACTGATAGATGCATGTGATATATATACACACTGTTGCATGTATGTGGCATATACACACACTGAACTTCTAACTCACTCTGTCTCCACTGTACAGTGCCTGTGTGGGTTCCAGAGATCCCTACTGTGTGTGGAACACTTCTCTGTCACAGTGTGTGGTGTCTTCTATTGTGCCCACCAACTACAGTGCTTCAGCATCAGTACCCAATGGGTGAGTCTGTATGATGTAACTTACCCCACTGAGCCAACTGTTCCATCTCTTCCAATCAGCATATACCAGAACATTCATACAGGAGTGGTTAACAGCTGTCCAGGTAAGGAGCATTGCATGTAGTATCTGTCATGTGAGTGAAGTGCTTCTCTTCATGTAGCCCTTCCACTAAACGTCTCCAGTTCCATTCCAAACACCTCGCAACCTCTCTTTGTTGGTTTCAACATCACTTTGGCGTGCAAGGCCAGTGATGGTCAAAATGGTACTACCATCACCAGCTATCAATGGGTTAAAGATGGAGTAATTTTGTTTGATGGAGAGAGGGTATCAGGGACCACTCAGTCCACCCTCTCAATCTTGAATGTAACGGTACTGGACCAGGGAATGTACCAGTGCAGTGCCACCAACGTTGATGGGGTTAGCGCCCTTTCTGCCAATTCTAGCCTCATACTAACGCCAGCACTAGAGGTGAAGACTGTAGGTAAGGTCACTTTTATCACATTTATTGATCTGGATGCAATTGTGGGATGTTGTTTCCAGGAGAGTGTGTATACATTGCAGCCATATGCTGCACACAGGTGCATGGGTTACGTTCTGGTCAAGCTCTTTTACCAAGGCCTAGTCATATTGTATTGGGAGAGGGAGTTGTGGGAGGGAGAGGGCATGGAAGGGAGGGTGAGGGAGGGGGAAGCTGTGGGAGGGGGAGAGGATGGAAGGGAGTTTGCGGGAGGGTGAGGTATGGGAGGGGGAGGGCAGTGTGGGAAGGGTGGAAGTGGGTAGGAGAGAAAGAGAGGGTGTTGGAGATGGGAGGAATAATGAAGTATACTGTATTTAAATCTAGGAAGATGGCAGGTATGGTTGGGACCCCCCTACTCCCACTTCTCCTTCCCTGCTATCTCTACAGCTCACTCCACCAAATATTTTGCGACATGTGGGCTGTGGTAATAGCTAGATTAGATTGTGTTATTTGAGCTCACCCCTTCACCACCCTGCATTCCCTATGGCAGAACCTACTAAAGACAGTACTGTGTCATCCAGCACATTGGAGACTGTGGCATACTCCACCAACATGACGTTCATAGCTCTTCTACTCACCTCCCTAGCAGTTGTCCTCCTTCACTGATTCATCACAGATCGTATCATTTTCATGTATACTAAACCCGTTGTATTTATCCACTGCAGTGCAACTGTCAACTGATTCAACTTCTCGAGCATCAGATGATTGTTGATTGCTTACACATAGACTCCAGAACTACGAATAGCGGACATCCTATATTTTATTATCCATGTTCAGCTCTCACAAGTGCATCATGATGGGGGGGTTATAATCACTTTACGATGCACACACAATTGCATATATAGACACACATTCATGCATTGAAACCAAATAGTGGAGCTGTTGTGACCGGTGCATCTAAGGATGGCATTATATAGAAAGCTCTCACACCAGAGGCCATATATTACTCATTGCACGCATTAAAGTACAACATGCCTGATACCTAAACACAATTTGTACTCATTTCTTGTACATGATTAGTGCATGGACTTCATTCAAGACATTGCATTCCGAACTTCATGAGTACCCCATGGAGATTGTGTTCCAAACTTAAGATGACAGAATTAGGCTCCCTATACAGTAGGTGTCACAATGGTCCATTGGGACATTTTGTAAACAGACTTTGTGTCCCACAATACTACGTTCTCTGGTTATGAGCAAACCCATAATTTACTACACACATGGCACATACACGATACACGCTATGGCTCCTGGGTATGTAACATGTACTCAGGAATAACAGGTCATCAATATAGTTTTACACCAATGGCCACAAGGTACATGTAAGGCTGACTAAATAAGGAGAAAGGCCAGGTTGGACACAGCCATTCGTCCACTGGAATCGGCTACAGTACACCAGTACTGGCCTCGATGGGCCACAGACAGGGGACCAAGGGACAGGGTGCTGACAGCTGTGAGGACAGGACCAGGGTGGGAGGAGGGAGGGGGAGCAATGATGTCGTGTTCCATGTAACGGTGAGGGTCCCCAGTCCCACTGCCGTGCACGAGAAAGTGGCATTGCTGCCAACAGTGGCGGACGTGTTGGTGGGAGGTGCTGTCATGAGGCATTGATGCAACCACATGACAACTTGTAAAGTGCACATCTAATTAAATGCATGGAACAGTTTAAGGCTACATGTAAGTAGTGAAACACTCCCAATTATGTACTAAGTGATGTACAACTTATGTACCAGTTATGTACTAGTTATGAACAGGTTATGCACAAGTTATGCACAATTCAAGTTATGTACAATTACTATGATAGGCAAGCCATGAAGGACTGTAGAGGTGGGTGTGGCTGGACCACGCCCCTGGCCTACAGAATGCCTCCTCACTGCATCAATGAGAGCCATGATGTGCATTGGTGTTGGGAGGGTCACACATCCTCATGAATAACGTTGTGTGTTTGTGTGCTGTTGCGTTCACTAAGGGAACATATATGCCCATAGCAGTCTCAATGTGCATATCCATTCAGAGATGTGGTAGATACCGCAGCTGATCTGGGATGTCCCATCTCAGTGGCCACTCTTCTAATATTGTATTTGATAATTACCAGTACACAGATGATCTCACCAGTTGCTGTATGTCCATCTGTCTGACACTTGAGGTGTCATCCAACTAAGTGTACAGACAGGAATGCAAAAAAAAAATGACATCATCTCTGCCATAAATCATGTCTGCCCCTCCCCTCATTGCCACATCCACTTGTACCTTGTACACGCAGCTAGGATTGTGATCATCATATAGATGATATAATGAATCATTTATGCTTATATGTGATAGGAAAGAACCATTATTTAATTCAAGATCTTTCTTTTAAAAACAGTACATACAATAAAATTTATATTTGCAGTACTGACACCGCTTACAAATGGGATTTAAATAACGAGATCATCATAATCAAGAAAGCACATTATATGATTTTTTATAATGTAGTAAAACTGGTTATGCATCATGGATCTCCATCACAAATTACGCACTTGTCAGCACTATGTTCCCAAAAAGAGCACATCATGGATAACACAGGTCCTTGAGGATATTTTATTAGTCACCACACATGTCTGGTCCAGTACAATCTTAGTGACACTGAGGGAGGGGGAGGAGGAGGAGGGGAAGGTGATTAATTCACACTACACAAGCTAGTACTGGATCACTGGGATCATGCACATGGTAGTACTGGATCACTGGGATCATGCACATGGTAGTACTGGATCACTGAGATCATGCACATGGTAGTACTGGATCACTGGGATCATGCACATGGTAGTACTGGATCACTGGGATCATGCACATGGTAGTACTGGATCACTGGGATCATGCACATGGTAGTACTGGATCACTGGGGTCATGCACATGGTAGTACTGGATCACTGGGGTCATGCACATGGTAGTACTGGATCACTGGGATCATGCACATGGTAGTACTGGATCACTGGGATCATGCACATGGTAGTACTGGATCACTGGGGTCATGCACATGGTAGTACTGGATCACTGGGGTCATGCACATGGTAGTACTGGATCACTGGGATCATGCACATGGTAGTACTGGATCACTGGGATCATGCACATGGTAGTACTGGATCACTGGGGTCATGCACATGGTAGTACTGGATCACTGGGGTCATGCACATGGTAGTACTGGATCACTGGGGTCATGCACATGGTAGTACTGGATCACTGGGATCATGCACATGGTAGTACTGGATTCACTGGGATCATGCACATGGTAGTACTGGATCACTGGGATCATGCACATGGTAGTACTGGATCACTGGGGTCATGCACATGGTAGTACTGGATCACTGGGGTCATGCACATGGTAGTACTGGATCACTGGGATCATGCACATGGTAGTACTGGATCACTGGGGTCATGCACATGGTAGTACTGGATCACTGGGATCATGCACATGGTAGTACTGGATTCACTGGGATCATGCACATGGTAGTACTGGATCACTGAGATCATGCACATGGTAGTACTGGATCACTGGGGTCATGCACATGGTAGTACTGGATCACTGGGATCATGCACATGGTAGTACTGGATCACTGGGGTCATGCACATGGTAGTACTGGATCACTGGGATCATGCACATGGTAGTACTGGATCACTGGGATCATGCACATGGTAGGAGCACATCATTAGTAGCACCACAACAATGAAGGGCACTGCCCCTCAATATTGTCTAGGAATGAGGGACGCCTGGTTGGATTCAGCCACACCTTTACACATTCAGAGCCAAAATAGCAGTGGAATACAATAACACTCAAAAGAAAGTGAACAAAAGAACGGTTTGGCCTTTGCAAGTCTTTAAGTGTGTGGCATCAATAAGAAAACCGAAATGCTTCACACAAATACATCTCTTCCACACGGAGAGTCCCACTATGCTTAGGTTGCCATCAAATCCTCTTCACGCAATACACTTACCTAATGCCTGTCATCACAGCCAATGGTTCACTGCCAATCTGAGTTATTGGCAAGCCAGTGTCAGTGTAGGTGTAGTCTGGTCTTGCCATATTTCCATTTGATGTGCACTACATGAAAATTAAGCACTAAAGTGAGCATGCCTTATGCCAAATGCTGGCAATAATATAATCAAAATTGAATGTGTTGTCAGTATACCAGTATTGGGATTCACAAGAAGAGTCCTGAAGATGTCAAACACACCACCATTCCTCCCATATCGACCGGTCATGTCGTCCACACTGTTATTAGTCTGGTGGAATGCCTTTCTTGTCCAGGATCATGGTCTTTATGTTGTCCATAGTGTTGCCTGCTTCAACATTGAAGTTGTTCAACATTCAGGTAGGACTCCATCGGGCATCAATACATGGATCTGCATTCCCTGATGATGTATACGTAGTAAACTCATTCGTGGACCATTGTGGACACAAGGGCAAATCAGGTGTTGCAGCTTGCATAGCAGAGTGTTATAAATAGTGTTGGCAGTGGCTTCATTTCCCCAACCTCCATATGTTTCAACCACCACAGGGACACATACCCACCTTCGTTCTGAGCATTTAGGGGCATTCGATTGGTGCTTCTTCGATGCAGTGGCCAGGGCAACAGCTGTGGCCAACACTCCCACTTCCAACAGAGTACTAGCGATGAGGTGATGGACACATCTAAAGCAGCTGTTCTGCCCAAGAACCAGTTGGAAGTAGGATGTCAGCTGAGTGGGTCTTGCTGTGGTCTCTACTTAAGCTGTTGCCGACATACATAGTAAACTTAATTGTGGACACAAGGGCTAAATAATCATCAGCAGGAGTTGCAGCTTACACAGCACTCTTCCAATAACCCAAAGTGTCAGGATTGGGGTGGTCTGTATTCCCCTTGCCGTTAAAACATGGTAATTACATGAGGTATAGAGGCTTAAAACACCTTCTCATGACTGGCATCTCTCCTTTCAATCAGCCAGTGCTGCCCGAAGTCTAAGATCATTTTGGAGATATATGGTCAGGTCAATCTCTCTGTACTGAAGTCAGTAGCTAGGGCCATCCTTTCTAGGAGAGTTGTACTGGGTTAACTGACTACTTTTAGGCATAATTTGTATTGTTCGTACATGTGAACTTATTTGCCTGACTCTCTTTAGGGGCAAAACAATCTAGGACCATGCACAATTACTGACACTATTTACAATGGAGTTGGGCCATTGGTTGAGGCAGGTGTCTGGTGAAGCTAACTCCTTTGCTTACCTTACCCAGAGACTATCAGTTGACGTCCAACGAGGGGGGGGGGGGGGGGGGGGGGGGGGGGGGGGGGGGGGCACTGCTGCTTCCGACAATGAAGGTGGACAGTGAAGATAAAGAGAGTTTTTTTTGTATAAGTAGTGTTTGTTTTATGTTTTATGTTTTTGTTTGACAAATTATATCTTTTTATTATTTTATTTTTATTTTTTAATAATCAATTCTTTCAATGATATACAACTAGACTACACACAATGTACACAAAATGCTAACTATATTATTATTTTAAATAATCATGTACAGCAGAGAATACACGAATGCATGAATACATGTACCTTAAAACTACTAAACTATACATATAAAGTAACTAAACCAAATTACATGCTCTACTGAGAAGGGCTCTGGAAATGCACCTCACTAGGGCTATGTTCAACTGCCCATACATCTCTACCAAAATCTTTGGCTTCTGAATTCCTAAGCCAAAAGACGGGCGTGAGGCCAAGTGGGAGAAAACTTGCCTGGCTTCACTACCCCAGCTCCAGTGGCGTAGCAAGGGGGGGCAAGGGGGGCGGTCGCCCCGGGCGCCGAGTTGAGAGGGGCGCTAAAATCGTGGGGAAAAAATTTTTTTTATACGTCAAACAAAAATTTTAAAAGTAGGTCTAAGGTCAGGCTCAGCATAATTTCTTTGATAATCGTACGGTACCGGTTGTCACTCAAGGAAAAATTATATAGCGATCATAGGACGACTATCGTTTGGATCGGTGTCTCTTGGCCTGAAATAGTTCGAAGAGGCAGGTAAACAGAAAATAAGTTAATAGAGGAGTTGCATTGACGTCACGCGCGCCTTGCATTGTTTAGTTACATCATATGTATGCTGCTATTTTTGTATTCGTATCATTTGCATGTTATTTCTAATATTTATTTGTGAAATACGTTTGACTTGAGTTTATGGGTGGGGCGCCAACAAGTAGCTCGCCCCGGGCGCCAGGAGACCTTGCTACGCCACTGCCCAGCTCCCATAGCTCTCTACCGCGAGAGGGGTGCATTTCCACCCAAGCATGTGACACTTGGGGTCATTAGCCTGGTGCTTCCTCTGCTCTGCCAGTAGTGCAGCAGTTCCAGGTGTGACACTTGCTTCCTGAAGTGACACTGGTGTGAGAGGAGATGTCACTGTAATGTCAAAGGCAGTTGGTATTCCATCTGACCAATTGCTCACTAAAGCATCTGCGGGGCGAGACCTAGAAAGGTCAGGGGTAAGAGTGCTACCTGCTTCAACCTTTACACTAAGGTTCGCCTTGTGGCAAAAGTCTACAAATATATCACGCAGATGGTTATGTCCGGAGTACCACATCGCCACCTCATCTGCACGACAATGCATGGTGCCCCAACGGGTCCAAAGCTATTATTATTCTTATTCTTATTGCTATGAAAACAAATGCACATTTCCATCAGCACCAATAAACAATTCTATGAATAATACAATTACATCGGGAGGATGATGATTTTGTAGCCTACAAGATTTGCATTAGGAATGCCTTCGAGGTTTCGCGGCAGAGTGTGCAAGTCACTTCCCTGAACGTTTCTGGTGGGTTATTTGGTGTTATAGACAAATCCCGCCTTGTGGCACTCCGCGGGTATACTTGGTTCAGAACAGGGAGTCCAGTGCGTCCTTCATAAGCTGGTTCGTTTAGCCTGCTCCACGCCATCTTCCATTGTGTCTGAAGGCCTAGCATTGTTTGTTGTCATAACTTTTTTACGGTATTGCCATTGATGCTTCAGACTCTGATTGGCTGCATGCTGAGTTGAGCCTTAGTAGTGGTGGTCTAGGCCTCCGCAGGTTGGCTTTACATTGTTCAGCTGCTTATTTGGCATTAATCATCAAAGCAGGTTTTTCAGATCCGCTCGATGAGTTTACCCGTATTCAATAGCTTGGTTCACCCTGCAAGCTTCATCTCAGTAGAGTCTTTGGTAGATTCTGGTCTCAGGCAAATAAACATATTTACCAAAATTGATGACCTGCAATTTGACCAGCTGTGCCGCATCTCATCTCCGGCCAACCACGCCCATCTGTTATCGGTCTGCTGTTCACATCACATCTTGGCTATAGCTCTACTTAATCTCCACTAGGAGCCAGATAAGTTCCAGGTCGCCTTAAGATGGTGGCTTGGGATGGACACATTGTCGCAGCTAATCTGCAAGCCCTTACTGCCCTGACCACCAGCTGGATCCACTTGGGCATCATACTGTGACGTGCAAAGGCTGTGGTTATCTTGTTTTCGCCACAATTGCTTGAGGGATGTTTTTGCCCAGTTTTGCAATAGAGCTCAGCAGGATGGTCAACTTGAGGTAGGTCACGGGTCTGGGGTTGACGCAAGCACAATGCCAGCTAGGTTGGGTCCGCATCCCCTTGGATTGAGTGTTATTATTCTTGGTATTGTTCTCATTCAAAGAACGTTTACTATCTTTCGTTCCCTAGGCACTTCTAAAGTCAGTTACGCTTACACTACAAGAAAATAAATGCTTGCACAATCTCGATGATAGTGTTAGTATTGTACGAAACGTTACGCACATGCACATGTCAAATACAATTACAATTATATATATACAATAGACAATCGTCAATTCAGCAAGCACCTACCAACATTCTTGCATACATATGGGCTACAACATCAATAACATTAAAACACAAGGTCAGATAGAAATTTGACACACTAATCACAAAATATTGTTATGTAGCATTACTAAGAATCCGCATCACATTCTGCAAGGCATCTTCTAAATTAGTTCGCTTTCCATCCAGCAACACTTTCTGCCTAATTGCTTCCTGCAGCTTAGATTCAATATTCTGTAAATTTGCATCTTCTATTGGTTGTTGGCTTTTCCACCAATTCTCAATGCTGTTTATTAATTCCTGGTTGACTGAACTTGAAAATAAATCAAGAGATTCTGTTAATTTCGATTCTACAATTTTGAAGCATCCATTAAGGGATTCTGTCATATTTTTTTTCAAAATCAATGTCTTCACTGCATAAAAAGTCACAGTCCTGCCCTTGTCAGAACAGCCCAGAATAAAGCACAACATCCCGGTTGATATCGGTAATATATCAAAACTTTGAGCTCTAACTATGCCAGCAATATCGCTATCCTGAAATGGGAATATGTTACAATGAAAATTTTCAGGAAGCGAAAGTGATGGGATCATCAAGTCTGCTAATTTAGGCAGAGGTTTAGACAAAGACTTGTTTCCAAATATAAGTAACAGTTCTTGCTGTAGTCTATTCCACTGCTCCTGTAACTGTATCAAAGCAATACTTTTATGGTGATGTACCATATCATTATATGTCTGCTTTATTTTAGGTATCAGTTTTTCACTAAAATCATTCTTAGCTTTCTGAACAGCAATGCTGCTCGTTTCATAACTGACAAAGGTAAAAGCGTCTAGATCATTTAAAATTATATCTGTCATACTTGCTATTGTAGCAATCCTTGTTGATGACATATTTGTTAGAGTTGATGCACGGAGCATATCTAGAGGTTGTCTTAGTCTGTATGGCACATCTTCAATTGTCTGATTCACTGCAACAAATACTTGCTTTTGATGCAATACAATTTCATTTCTTGCAGGTACTCCAAGTTCCATTATTTTCCTATCAATACTTGACAGAAGATTAGTCAAAATTAACATTGCTTTCTCTGCAATATCTCTTTCGATCACTTTATGTCCATAATCTACAAACAATTGGATCAAACGATTTTCAATATTGAGTATGTTGCTGTACTTTTCAAGTGTCTTGCATATTGCCACATTGTTATTACTACCACCATATACACCATCACTTTGCCCTTGGTTCCTCAATATAAGTTGTGCTTCTTCCATAATGCTATCATCCACTTGATTAGGGTTATCAAGACAGATACGACTCTCAAGAGCCCAATAAGCACTGTAAGGTATTACCTGATCGGGGGATATGTTTACTTGTAGTAGTTGTTTCAAATACTCAGCCACAAACCTTGGTGCTTCATTAGGTCGTATCGAGTCCTCCATTTTAACAGCTCGATGTTCATCAAAAGCATTCATATGATTAAGAATAAAAAGCAGCCTTTCAGATGAATTTAAAATCGTCCGATGTTGCTGCTTCAAACTTTTAAGAAGAGATATTTCTGCATCACTTTTCATCTTTCTGTAATCCAGCACAACCACAAATGCAGCCAAGCGTTGGATATTTGTGTCAAGGTCTAAGCTCTCCACCACAGCCTCATCTGAGCCGGGCGTGTCAGAGATTGTCAAAGAGAAATTCTTTGAAAGTGTACTTAAAAAAGGAATGCTAACATTTAACCTTACTGCCTTGTATAACTCTCGTTTGGAACGTTTCTGCTTATTAATATTCCACAGCTTGCTATGTATATTTGAAACTCCTTTGGCAAGCTCTTCTGTTACATTTGTAATACATTCTCCTATAAGTATGCCATCAGGCACATTTCTGTCATGCGTGATAGATACTTCAATAGCAGTTTCTGCTTGAATAGCTGATGGTAAAAACCTCTTGCGTAGTATTGCATTCAAAGTAGTTGATTTGCCAACTTTCATCATTCCAACAAATCCCACACGAACCAGCTGTGTGGCAAGTTCAGTTCTCATTTGCAGCAGATCAGAAACATTTTGCGTTTGATTAACTTCTTTTGCAATGTCCATAGCCACCCCCAAACTTGTGAACAGATGATTTTCATTATTGTAAAACAATGGTGATTCTATTAATGAATGCAAAATGGATAATAGTATTAATAAATATTTGATGCAGCGTACATATATCAGGATGTGCATATGTATACACTAAGCATGTGCTTGCTTGTGTATTGTGCATACTCATGTCAGGGGTGCATTCATTGTGTGTAATCCGTTGTTTTTTTTGTTGTTCCTTTTTTTTAGGTCCTTGCATTCACTACAAATCATGGTCTATTTCTTGATTTGGGTAAAAACCCATTGAAAAAAATTATGAATCGACCATCAAATTATGTAGACAGATTAACGTTTCTCCTCATCAATGAATAGGAAATGCTTACACATACCTAAAAAAAACTAACACTATTTCACATCATTTAATGCATAAGCGATTGTAACAAGGCATATTTATTCTAACATCAGGGCGCTTGGTATAATCTATATATTTAAAACATCTCGTTAACTGTGTTGTATAAAAATTCTTTGGTGCCAAAGAAAACGGAAGCCTTACAAACTATACATCACTTACTTTGGTACCAATGATTTTTGATTACTCTCACTTTTGTTGAATTCAAGAATTGTTTAGGATCAATAAATATCTAGAATTGAGCAGTGTTACTAAAAAGACTTCTGATTTTAGCCATGTAAGTAGCCTATTATGAGGATATTACTGTCAAAAAATGGAAATTTTAAAAATGTTTAGGATAAACATACTTTTCTGTGATATTGTGCCTAATAGTAATTTCACTTTCCATCAAACCAGCATTTCATCCATACACATAGATAGCCCATAATAAAATCTAATTTAAGTAAATTCAGTTACTCCGGGACTGACCAGGCTAGATATACTCAAGTGCAAAGTTTGGAGGGTGATGCAGAAGGTCAAACGTAACCCACAACTGTTGAGCCGCATGACCGAGTGTTGTAATTCTTTGGATATTAAATCTCATTGTAGGAATAACTCATAGTCAAATCAGAAACCACTATGGCCAAAAGCAAATTGATTTGGCACAAAATGATCCTTCAGTTGAAAGCTTAATTGTTTGCATGCATTGTACATTGCATGCAAAAATGGTGTGCTCTGTTGTGACATGCGTTAAAATTTGATGCATTACAGTCATTACATGTAACTATAAATTCCATAAAGGAAACGAAGAGCTGCATTATACAGCTGATTTGACGGAAACCAGAAAGTATGTGATGGTTCATATTTGTGAATTTTTTTCTTTATGTACAGTCCAGAACGGAAGGGGTACAAAACGTATATGCAAATCGATTGAAATTGAACACAATAGGAATTATAAAAGAAGTTCATTACATTGACCACAAATTGTTTGATTCCCCTTTAGTCATTTATACTATTCACTCTTGCCTTAATATAAGTTTTGCCATGCACAAATATATTGGCAGACTTAGTGCAGCTTCAACGATTCATACATGTCAGTGTATAGTGTGTCTACAGTTTGATAGAAGGGCTTTCTTCAACAAGTATTATTGCACACATTGAACATATTGCCCTTCCCCCAACTTGGATGGAGTTCTGCTTACATTTACTCAGGAAACTTCATTTGGCAGCTTGTTGTTTCTCACATGATCGACTCCACCTAAATACTTCCATGTCATTTGCAGTTTTGTATTGGTTTGTTTGTTCCAATTAGTCTTTCTGCGCAATTTCCAGAGGCACATGTGGCGCATGTGATGGTATAGATTCTTAGATGGCACTTAAAAGGGCTAGGTCCACAAAAGCGTTTAACTACCGTACTAGTGTAACATTGGTTCTGTGCAAATCTAATATTTTTTGTGGAACCTGTGATTTATAAAATTAGGCAGTTGGAATATATACATGTTCTGATCACCCAACTCTTTGTACGATATTTGGTGCAATTCCTAGCTACATAATATGCACAACAACGTACTTATATTGATTTGCAACGGTCATCCATTTATCGATATTCGACAGCTGCCAAGTACACTATTTTCTGGAGCGGTTTCAAACGAATTTAACAGTGTCTTTAGATGTATGTAAATGCCAAATCAGTATTCACAACCAACCTTGCTGTCACACAACGAACTTGCTTCTGGTGTCCAGACCCAAAGTTCTTGTAAAACTTTATTAACTGTTAATTGTGTCTCTGGCGTGTTCTGCCAAGCACATAAAGCCAGTGTGTGACTGATACAACACTGGAACCGATTGTACCAAATGCTACTTTGTACCAACCCCGTTCACGTGGCCAACCGAGCAAGGATATTGTTGCGTCGGATTCTGAAACACCTGTAGCTTGGTCAATTCTGGAACACCACATGCTCGGATCCATCATGATACGGTTGCTTCTGCCAGTGAGATAAGACCAGTTGTAGCAGATGATTATATTGAACAATGCGGAAGAGGTTCAACAAAAAGGACCTAAACAATTCCCTTTACTTGGAACCAGTGTTAAAACAAGTAGGAAGAACAAACAAGGGCCTTAAGTGAGCTTATAATGGCAATTGCGCACAAAGACTGATTGGAACAACAAAACAATACACACTGCAAATGACATAAAGGAAGCAGTGACTCAACTACATTATTTGATAAGCCTATCAAATTTCTTTTTCCAATGAAGGACTTCAGGAAAACCATGTGATCTTTGCGAGGAGTTTGGTTCAAAGAATACTGCACTATGGTACCACTCTCTGTGTTTTGCTCTGTATTGTTGCATGTAGTCCTAGAAGTATACCTTCCATCAGTACACTCGTCTAGCACTCTGCACATTTGTCTGCTCTTTTTGGAATCTGGCAGCAAAGATAATGAAATTACTATTAGCTAGCATTTGTATGCCTGTGTAAACTCACTATGGACACTGAACCTATCACAATCTGCAACCATAGGTAGTACAATAATATTCAGTGTCATAGGTAACAGGCATGTCCCATGCCAACCTAGCTGAATGCAGGGAATTAATTGTACTCATCATCTATAAAATCAATGATTGATTGCACACCCACAGAAATTCGGATACAAACTGTTTACAGACTGAATCAAAACGTAGATGGTAAATCCTTGTAAAATTAATTCTAGATTTCAGTCCTTTTTTTGCTGAGTAACCATGGCATATCCTTCTGGAGTGTATCCATATGTTGCACACCAATTGGCTTATACATGTATAGATATGCTGTGCAAAGTTCAAGGTAATTAGCAGAACTTTAATGCCAATCGGTTGGAAGTACTGGTTTTGAAACAGCCATTCATTTGCAAATTTAACCTAGTCAGCAAAACAATTCATTGTCAGTTGTTATATATTTATATAGATAGCAACAAATATGTATGTAGGAAAATGTCTTACAATTACCTGGTAAGACTAGGGTATACTGTAGCTGTAGTACTATGGGCTGTGCATACACTACGTAGAGTGCTCGTGTCTTTCGTAATACATTTGAGTCACAAGACCATGATACGCTACACCGAGTTAAAGTTGGCATGCTGTATGCTACCAGAAACGCAAGCTGCTCATTGGAACAATTCTCAAACAGAGGAAACGTACAACAAAGATACGTGCAACAAAACAGAGGAAAACAGAGAGTACAGAAAGCTCAGCACATAAATCAGTGGCCAACTACACAAACATGCACAACAGCAGGTAAATAGAATGCATGTAGGAACTCGATATGTGTGTCCCCGTCATTATTAGATAGTGTTATGTTTGGCCACATGTGGAGCAGTGCATACATGTTGTGTGTGTACATGTATATGTCATTGTGTGAGTGCATGTATGCAAGCTTGTATTGTGTTCAGGAATGGTAAAGGTTCATTTACACAATGTATACTGGGACACACGCATAAGGGTCCATGGCGTATTCTGCGAGCTGACCGTTATGTGGGCAAAAAGAAACTGGTCAAGTGGTACAGCTTAGTTGAAAAGGCATAAAGAATGATGAGTTGAGCAAGGGTTTTGCCTACGAAGGCTTTATAACGCGCTTTTCCACTGGCCACAGAAATATAATGTGAGTGCATAGGAACTTACAGCCTTACGCATTTTGTGATGAACATGTGTTATTTTTGCCATGTGGATACAGTGTGTTGGGCAAGTGTACATTGTATGTGTGCCTTTAGAGGACGAATCCTATGGACCAATCCTATGGGTCACGTACAAAGAACCAATCCTATGGGACAGTGCTTGTTGCTATTTGTACCTATGCACGGTCACAAGTGAGGGTTCTATTTAAGTATGAAGGACCAGTTATATGGGAACTCAACATGCACAAAGAGTAGTTGTCAAAAGGAATAGATGTAGAGAGGACACGTGAAAAAATACACAGAGAGTTGGTACATCAAATCAGTGGCCTGTACAAACATGCATAACAGCAGTTTAATAAATGAAATAGAATGCATGTGCATGTCACAATGTTTGTGAGTGTGTGTACCATCATTACCAGACAGGTTTATTGTATGCCACATACATGTATAACCATCTGGTACGTGCAAGTGTACTGTGTACTTGAGTGTGTGAGAATATGTCATTACGATGATGTACAGGTGCATGTGTGCACCAATGCAAGCGTGTGCACAAGTGTGAGCTAGCACGAATGCATGCATGTTCATGCATTATGTGTGAGCTGTAAAGAAATAACAACCCAAAATCATTACAATCGCAACCAAGTGGGGCGAGGCAGGAATAAGACAAGAATTTTAGCATGGATTATGGCAAATTGAAAAGCTTTACATGACAAGAGGATTATGCGAGTGCATAGCAAATAGCCTTACGTGCGTGTGCCTTGTTGAATACTTGCCATGGAAGGCGCAAGACTACCATTGGAATTCCCTAGTATCCGTTCAGTTGGTATGATCGTTTTGCGAAGTGAAAAGTCCACTTCTTTTTTCTCCTAATCTACCCACATAAACTCACTGCCTGAGTGAGGCAAAAATAGTTGTAAATGGAGGCTATGGAGAATGGGCGGAACAAAGAAGTTATCGAATTCTATTGTGGAATGGGAAACAGAACACGCAATAATCGTGTGAATACTGGAAATGTGCATTGACTTTGCACTACTGTATCTCCGTAACAGGTGAAGCAGAAATTAACAAACAGAACACATCAATAGCGACAGGTCTCCTCTACCAATACACTGAATTTGATGCGATTTGAGCGCTCCAACCTGAAGTTGGCTGCGAAGATTGTGAAAAAGTTGTTGAGAAGAAGTAAAGACCCCTGTTGGGCTCTATTGGGATGGTGCAACACACCTACCGTGGGACTAGACTCAAGCCCAAGCCAACAGTTCCTGGCAGGGAGAACGAGGGGAGCCTTCCCAATGGCAACTGACAAACTGTTATCCGAAGTACATGAGGACATGTGGAATAAAAAAGTACACCGGTAGGAAGTGACACAAGATTGGACAAGCGCCCGTAGAGATCACCCACCGCAGCAGGTGGGGCAACCAGTATAGGTTCAAGACGTTTTGACTAAGAAGATGCAGTGTAATTGTGGAATGTGTTTAGACAGACTGTCTGACAGATCTTATGTGGTAGACGTGAGGGCCAGGTAATGTGAAGAAATACAAGGCTTCTGAAGCCATCATACAATTTACATCCAGTATCAATGAGCAAGGACTGGATGAGATCGCAGAATTAAAGAATGGTACCTCAGAAGTACATTTACCTGACACTGAAGATCAAAATCAAGCTTCTACACAGGAACTACCAGGAACGAATGGAGGAGAAACCAAAGTGCCTAAATCTCCGCAGGTACACGATCAAGGGAAGGAACCTCAGGTTGAAAACTGTCTAGGACCACACTGTACGACCCTTAGCGTATCAAACATTATCCGACATTCTAAGGCGGAAACTGGTTCTGTTTTATATATTTTTGTGAGGGGGGGTGGGGGGGGGAGAGGATGTTTAGATTGTTGTGGGGACTGCGCATGCGGTGGACTCTTATTGGAAATAGCGGCACGGGCGTGTATGCTAGGTGGTTAGGATTGCTGTTATTTCTGTTGTGATGGATAACATTTCCAGATTGTCGTGGTACACGTAACATGTGTATGTGTGTATAGCGTGTGCGTATTTGTGTGTGGTGTGTGGCAAGTACAAATGCAAGTGCGTAGTGCATGTTCACGTGCTATGTGAGCAGGAAACTGAGATACTAGTACCGGTATATCCTGCAGTGTAGCCGAGTGAGCGTGATAGGAATGAAGTTTAGCAAGTTGTCAAATATGGGAAAACGTTATGATACATGAGTAGGGAAGGGTGGTACCGGTGATGCGAATGAGTAAGAGAAAAAGCGTTAATGCGGACTGTCCTACGCGAAATATGTGCTAGTACAACGGTCAAATCATACACCGATCAAGCACAAATTAACAATGTGTTACCTGGTAGAACACGCTGGCAGCTACCTCCGGCTTCGCAGTACTCTGCGTCATGTTGTACTTGAGCAGCGGCTGCACACACATGCAAGGCTACGACGAAGGTAAATAGCGCCATTATTCACTTGATGAGCACGTGACTATTAATTATTGCAGCGGTCGGTAATTTATGATCGAAACAACAAGGAAGTTGTAAGAGTCTCAATTTATTATTTTTAGTTGCTGGAATTCTATTGCTCCGATTCGGAAGTCAGTCGAAATTAATGTTCAATACAAATATGCCCACTATGAGCAGCTACCTTCATATTATTATTTTTTAATCGCAAAAATAAAGCATTTCCACAGACATGTACCACATCCTTCACATCTTTTGTGGTATCCACTAATGGAAAGTTGGCCAGAAAAGTCAACTTCTTACTTAAACATCTGGCCCAATGAATCAGCACGAAACTGGCTAGGACAAATCACTATATGGCTGCGTTGCTATCCTCAGAGCCACAAATCTTTGTCCATGTGGGTCTCGTACCACTTGGAGGAGTGGAGTTGGTATAGATGATGGTGCAGGGCTGCCAACCGAGTTATGAAGTTTTGATTAAAACTTTCCTTTGTATTTATTTATTTATTTCTGTAATTTAACATAAACAAGTTGACAACAAACACACAAACACACACAGACACACCAAACAGCTACGTAAACAGTTCATTATCATTTTCTTGTTTTGGTGTTTGGCGATAGGAGCGGACCAGGATTGATCTTCAACCAATAACAAACTGAGGAGGCCATATAGCTCAACTACTACCTTGGTATTATCACGAATGGCTATCCGAGTAGCCCACCTGTAGGAAGGCCCTCAATGCCTTTGGTCCCCAGGCCCCATGGCTCTCCACTGCCAATGGTATACATCGCCAGCCCAACTCAACACACTTGGGATCATTTACTGTATGTTTTCTGTACTTTTCTACCTTTGCTAAAAACACCCTGGTACATGCCCACTTCCAGCATATTAATTTAATTAAGCGGGGATGCAACAGTAATGTTAAAGGCAGCTGAGGTCCCACAATCCCAATCGGAAGGATGTCTGCTAGTTGGGCTATTCCATAATATAATTGTACACCCCTTCTGATGACTAATATCAAGGTATCCCCCCAGGACATAAAGCCTCTACACCATACCCCCCCCCCCCCCCCAGGACATTTATTTTGGACCCCCTCTGGACACACTTCCCTGTACATTACCATTGAACCCCCTCTGGACACATCTCGATGTAGGATACCCCCTTAGGACATTACCATTGAACCCCCTCTGGACACATCTCGATGTAGGATACCCCCTTAGGACATTACCATTGAACCCCCTCTGGACACATCTCGATGTAGGACACCCCCTTAGGACATTACCATTGAACCCCCTCTGGACACATCCTGATGTAGGATACCCCCTAGAGCATTACCTTTGAAACCCATCCGGACACATCTCACTGTGCGACACCCCTAGGACATTGCCATCATTGCCATTGGACCCCCCTCTGGACACATCTCACTGCAATAGAACATCCCCCTAGGACATTACCATTGAACCCCCTCTGGACAACTTTTTTGGTCATCAGTAGGGGTGTACAATTAGTTTATGGAATAGCCCGTTATGTCCTGGAATTGTCTTGTCCCCATCCACAGCCAACTTCTAGAATGTGCAGACAGACCAGCTCACTGGAAGGTGCTGTAAACCACAATGCGAAGAGTATTGTGTCTGGTTGTTACATCACCTCCTCTCTAGTATGTGACACAGTGGTAACCCAGAGGGTCAAGTGCACAGTTGGGGCATAGAGGACAAACGATTCAATCTCCATCCAAATTCAATGAAGGATTGACACCCAACCACCATTTCACTGCTGTTTGAAATTCAAGTGCAGTCCCAAGCTGAGCTAGGGAAGGGACAGCTGAAATCCACGCTGATGCATGGTGTGATGATACAGACAGCAGTCCGGCCTTATCAGCAAGAGAACAACTATTAAAGAGAGAGTTGAAATGCATCTCTTGTATTGCATCAGATAGTTTCTTTTGTGTGGGAGTACGGCCGTCTAAGCTGCTAATTGACAAGGAATCTGAAAGTGGAACACAGGTGTTTTAGTGAGGAATGGCATTTTCCAAATGTGGTGTGTCATCAGAACCACATAGGTGGCTGATGAATGAAGAGCCAATGAGCGCAGACCAAATCCCCCACTTCTTAAACTCAACTGGGCCTGCCTCCACCAGTGAAAACAGCAAAAGAACAGTGAACATCTGCATCAAATTTCTTCATTGAACCCAAAATGAGGTGTGGAGGCGTTGCCCTGGCAATGTGAGCAAGTTTGCAGAAGCTGGAACAAATACACAGCAGGACAAGTGCAACTTGGGGATCTATGCTACCAAGATCATTAATGGTTACTAGAGACTGAAGAATTATGTTTGCAAAATTCAGCATCACCAATAGATGCTCCCAGGATTTCTATGTTAGATTGGTTTGAGGTCTGTATAGACAGAGGGAAAGATGAGAGGTCACTAACACCACACAATTCACGTTTCTTGAGATTAACATGGAACCCCAATGAGGGACCTTGAGCCAGAATTATGGTTATGGCTCTCATGAAGTATTTCTAAAAATAATAATAATAATAATAATAATAATAATAATAATAATAATAATAATAATACACTAATGAGAATACTCAAGAAGGGGAGCACGGGCACATCTGAGGAGGATGGCTCTTGCATTCTGTCTCATCAGTGTGACAGCCAGCAGACAGTACATTTGGCACAGTGCCTCAGTTTCACAGATTCCCACTTGCATAGCTAGCCTCTTGCTCAATCTAGAGTAGCATTCTTTGGCTTCACATCCCCAACCACCATAGACTTCCACCACTAATGGAATACATGTCCAGCCCAACCTTGCACACATCTGATCATTCTTGGCATGCTTTTCAATCTCACCAACCTCTGCAGAGTTGCCTGAAGCCAAACTCGCTTCCAGAATCAAGTCCGTATTAAGCGGATGAATGACTTTCAGGTCAAAAGCTGCAGGGTTGGAGAGGGACTAATAATAATAATAGTAAACATAGGTGTTTATAAGCCAGTTTCCATAAATCTACTTTGCGATCTCTGGTCAAAGGGTCACTTTGGTCAACTGTGGCTCAAGGCAGAAGCTCGAGCTTCAGGATATAATAAATCCCACCATCCTAGTGATGATTCTCTCTCCAAGACGCGTGTGGATGGTCTTTATGGTAAAGCCTGCCAGGTCTTGACTTCCACAGGCATTGCACCACACACTAAGGAAACATGAAGACTGCTCCAAACCAAACACCCAGAGAGTGACTGCCCTATTGCTCCAACCCTCTAATGTTGATACTCCCATTTTAATTTCAGCATATATGAATATCATGGCACTATTACGGTCCTTCCCTAAGTTCACTGCAGCTGGTCCCTCAGGTCTCCGCATACAACACCTTATTGATGCTGCAGAAGTTCAACTGAAAACACCCATACTCCATTCCCTGAGGGCTGTCATCAACTTACTTGCTTCTGGCAATGCTCCCGTAGTATTGTCAACATTCCTTGCAGGAGGAAATCTAACAGCCCTCAATAAGTCATAATCAGATGGCCCCTTTGACATTCGCCCAATTGCAGTTGAAGAAGCTTTGTGTCGCCTTACTGGGAAATGTCTTTGTGCGATGGTTAAAGTAAAGGCTACTGATTTTTTTCATCCTTTCCAGTATGGTGTGGCTTGCCCATTTGGAGCGGAGAAGATAGCACATGGCCTGCGGGCATGTATTGATGAGCACTGGGGTGATGATGACTTTGCCGTGTTGAAGATTGACATGAGGAATGCCTTCAATGTGGTATCCCGGCAGTCACTCCTTTCTGAGTGTGCAAAGCATTTTCCAGAGCTGCTACCCTGGGCAAGCTGGATTTTACAGCCAATAACCGTTTTTATGGCTTCCCCTAGGGCGATTGAGATCCAAGTCCGGGGTGCAGCAAGGTGATCCTCTTGGTCCTCTGTTTTTTTTCCCTTGTGCTGAATGTTCTAATTACAGCAATTGCCAAAGATAGCGGTTGTCCTCTACTGTTCCATGCCTGGTATCGTGATGACGGTGCACTTGCTGGTCCAAGGTCACCTTTGTGTTCAGTCCTGAAATTTATACAAGAGCTGGGTCCTTCCTTAGGCCTCCACATTAACATCTCTAAGTGTGAGGTATTCAGCTGCAAGGGTTTAAGCTCCTTTTACCCTGAGATGAAACAGTCGAGTGAGCCTAATCTGGATATTTTGGGAGTCCTATTGGTACTGCTAACTTCTGCTCAGCCTTCATCTTTAAAAAACATGTTGCTGTTAAACAACTCCTGTCCAGTCTGGAAGAGGTTGGAGCAGTTGATCCTCATGTGGCCTTTACACTCCTTCGTATCTGTGGAGGATTCTGTAAACTTGTCCATCTGGCTCGCACTACACCTCCTTTGCATACCACAAAGGCCTTTCAGATATTTGATATCAGAGGCTATTAACGCAGACGCACTCCTGTTGACTCCAGTCACCCAAAAGAGCCTCTCCTCCAAGCTGGATGACTACCTCTTCAAGGTTCTCCTGGATATGTTCTCCAACGCTGACAAGGCTCACTTGCTGTCTGTTTCCTCCCCTCATGCAGGTTTATGGCTGTCTGTTACTCCTTCAGAGGGTCTTGGACTACATCTTGACCCTTCCCAATTTCAGATTGCTATCAAGTGGTGGCTTGGCCTGGACCTTTCCTATGGTTCATGCTGCCCACTGTGCCCTGAGATTGCCTTGGATCCACTTGGCCATCATGCTGTTACCTGCAAAAGGGGTGGTGATGTGGTTTCCCGCCACAACAAACTGCGTGATATCCTTGCGGAGTCCTGCCGGCGAGCTCATCTGAGTGTCCAGGTGGAAATGGGTAACAATCTCACCAATCACAGCCACACCCGTCCAGCTGTCCTTTTAGTTCCAAACTGGGTCTTGGGCAAGCCAGCAGCTTTTGACCTGTCTGTCACATCTCCGCTTAATCCTACAACTCTTTTGGAAGTGAGTGTGACAACAGGTGTAGCTGCACTGACCACTGAGCTGAGAAAGCACTCATCTAATGACACCAAATGCTAAGAACTGGACTGGGTCTGTGTACCATTAGTAGTGGAGTCGTATGGAGCCTGGGGAAACGAGGCTTTGGAGTCTATCTCCCAGCTATCTTCTCGACTAGCCACTTGCTCGTCCAAGGCAAAGTCAGTGGTTCTTACCGAACTCTACGGGCGGCTGAACCTTCACCTGGTACGAGCTAATGCAATTGCCATCCTTGTCCGTAGCCTCGGTCAAAGTGATGTAGGGTAGATATAGTTAGCATTTTGTGTACATTGTGTGTAGTGTAGTTGTATATGTTTATATATCAGTGTTTTAATAATGTGTATCTCTTTAATTAATAAAATAATAATACTGAACATATGCAATATAAAATACACTGACGCACAATTACATACACATAACAATTCATGAGGGCACAATCCTGGTGAGGATAGCCGAAGAAATGGATCTCATGGGGCAGGTGTTAAGCCTTCCGTAAATCTCATTTATGACGACTGATTTAGGCTTGGAGCATGCAATTGCCAGCCTGGATGCCAACTGCGCAAAAGTTTTAACTGCCTCTTGACCCCATGCTCCGTACGTCTCAACAACCAAATGTAATATTATTATAATTAAAAAAACAAACAAACAATAAGGTCGAGACCTATGGGTGTTGGGGTGCTGCAGCAGTGGCGGCCTTTTCTAAGCTCAGCTTAAGCAGGGGTGGCCTGGGCATACGCTCCCTGAGTCAGCATTCCACCAGGCTAAACCAACCCAAGTCCAAGACCAACTTTAGAATATACAGCCGCCTAGGCTTAGCCTTAGTGAGAGCTAACTGCAGAGCCATCCTATCTAGATTAACCTGACTTAAGGCCTCTTCTGTATGTATGCCTCCTATGTTGAATAATTTTTACTGTAGGTGTATAATCCATTTTCATGTATTCTTGCATTATTGTGTTTGTAATAATGGAAAATTGTCAACGATAATAAAAATAATAATAAAATGGTATGCATCCCAATAGCTGTGGAGACCTATGGGTGTTGGAGCACTGAAGCAAAGTAGGCATTATCGCAGCTAGCCTCTCGCTTGGCCACACGTCAGAACTGCCCAAAGTCTGCAGCTGTCACAGCCCTATATCAGAGACTGAGCATGATCCTTGTCAGGGCAAATGTGAGGGCTCTTCTTTCAAGGACCATCTCAGATGCAGTCTACTGAAATAGGTGGTAGGTTAGTTAATGTTATGTGCTTGTTTATCTGTATTGTTATAATAATTATAATGTGGGATCTGCTTGGCCCAAGGGTAAGGTACTATCTGATATTTATGGCCATCTCAACTTCAAACTTATGCGTGCCACTACAAGAGCGTTGCTAGCCAGCTCTCCACCAATCCTGGCTCATCTGGACAGTGGTTAGATGCGTGTTATGTTAGTTCCATAGTCATGTATCATTGTTGTTGTATATGCATGTATTTATGTATCAGTGTGTTGTATAATGAAAATACTTTTGTGTTTGTGTATTCCTGTAATGGTGTTTAAAAATAATAATATATCTACTAATTTATTCAATATCCTGCTTGTTAAATTTCAGACAGTTAATTACTAAACCATTCATTAAATGACCACCTGTAATCAAGTTGTGAGTATTATTGACAATTAAAACACTTTAGTTATGTTGCTTATACCGTAGCCTAAATTAATTAGCTAATTCCATTGAAGAGTTATTAATGGCCCAAACATTTGATTTTTAGGCACTTGAATATGATTTATTTTGCATATTTACAGTTCTTTTGAATTAACCATTATTTAAAAATTGTAATCTATATCATCAGAATCCCTTCCTATTCGAACTTGTTATAAATCACTGCTACCTATTAATATAACTACTTACGACGATTTTTTTATTGAATGCTTCAGAAAGGCTAAATTGATCTTGGAGAAATGGTATCTCATACTCTGAGAATGGGCAGCCTGTTTCTATGAGTGGTGTTGTACTGCTATCAGTGGGGAGTGGGAGCTCTGCTCAATCAATCTTGTAGTTTTAAATATCCTCCTACAAAATAAATGTATTCTGCAATACGCTGCACCCCATTATTTTATGTTCAAAATACATTTCCAGCTATGTATCCTGACTTAATATTTCCATGTATTGTATTAAACAATAGCTATTAAGAATATTAAACATCAGTGTGCTAAAAAGTTCATACATTACACTAATTTATAACACTTTTGTTACTTGGCTAAAGATGCAAATTTACAGGTATTAAATTAATACATAACCATACATAATATAACAATCTGGTTCAATAAACCTCACTTCCCACAAAGCACAAAAATTGTTGCATGTGGTGGCCATTGAAGAAGGAAGTGACAATTTTAGTTGCAGTACATGCAATTATGATGCATGACTGCCTGACTTCAAGACCCCAGTTCTCATAACTCTCCACAGCAAGAGGGATGCAGTTCCATCCAAGAGTGTGACATCTGGGGTCATTAGCCTGGTGCTTCCTCTGCTCTGCCAGTCGAGCAGCTGTTCCTGCTATGACACTTGCTTCACGAAGTGACACTGGTGCGAGAAGAGTTGTCACAGTTATATCAAAAGCGGCAGGGATACCACCCATCCAATTATTCACCAAGGAATCAGCAGGGCGAGACCTAGAATGGTCAGGGGTAAGTGTACTGCTTGCTTCAACCTTCGCTACAAAGTTATTATTATTAAAGTTGATTATTTTTATAGTTCCTCATTGTAACTTTCATAGCTAGTGTGTCTCAGTGTGTCAGGGTATGTATGTATGTAATATATTATTGCTGTACATGTATATTATATTATTATTATTATTATTATTATTAGCATGCCAAGAATGATCAGATGTGTGCAAGGTTGGGCTGGACATGTATTCCATTAGTGGTGGAAGTCTATGGTGGTTGGGGATGTGAAGCCAAAGAATGCTACTCTAGATTGAGCAAGAGGCTAGCTATGCAAGTGGGAATCTGTGAAACTGAGGCACTGTGCCAAATGTACTGTCTGCTGGCTGTCACACTGATGAGACAGAATGCAAGAGCCATCCTCCTCAGATGTGCCCGTGCTCCCCTTCTTGAGTATTCTCATTAGTGTATTATTATTATTATTATTATTTATTAATAATAATAATAATTAATAATAATATACAGGATACAAGAATACACTAATGAGAATAAATGCACTATTATTATTATTATTACATGTACTATAATAATACACAATCAACACATATACTGGTCTAAATAAATGCACCTTAATTATAGTAAAGTCACCTATAACTATAAATCCACACTCACACCTCAACCCCCCTTCTCCAAATGAACCCTTGCACGGGAGAGCAATGCTCTTGCATTAGCTCTCACGAGGGAAAGGCTCAGCCTCTGGTACAATGTGGTAGTAGCCTGCGATCTGCTGCATCCCATTTGGATCGCTAGACGAGCCGCCAGACGTTTAAAAGATTCCTGGGCTTCCATGCCCCAGCATCCATACGACTCCACAGCTAGTGGAATACATACCCACCCCAGCTCCTTACATTTCCCATCATTAGCAGCATGCTTCCTAACCTCGGCAACCTGAGCAGATGACCCACATCTCACTCCCGCTTCCGTCAAAGTGGTTGGATTAAGCGGAGAAGTGATGGTGAGGTCAAATGCAGCAGGTTTGCCAAGGTGCCAGTTTTTAACCAAAACATCTGCAGGACGAGAGTTAAGCCTGTCATGACCTTGACCACTTCCCACTTCTACCTGACCACCTAGACAGGCTCTGTGGCAAAAACTCCACAAAAACATCCCGTAGGCTGTTGTGACGTAAGACTACATCCCCCCCGTGTTTGCACGTCAGTGCATGGTGACCAAGCGGGTCCAGCCTGTGGTCAGGGCAGTGAGGACAGCAAGAACCAAACGAAACATCCATTCCTAACCACCACTTCACAGCAATCTGGAATTCATTTGGCTCCAGATGCAAGTTAAGGCCTGGGGAGGGGACAACAGTAAGCCACGAAGCAGCATGACGAGATGAAATTGATAGCAAGCGAGCTCTATTGGCAGGAGAAGAGATGTGAAACAGCTGCCAAAACTGCTGGTCTTCAATTTTTCCGGACAGGGAGTGCTGGCGCATGTTAGAGGTGGCTAATGTTTCCAGAGTTATTGCATCCTCCGCTGGTACTAACCCATTAAAGAGTTCGATTGGCTCCACTAAAAGATTCCACTTGTCACAGCCAGAACTGCTGATGGAGGCAAGGTATGCTGCAACACAATGGGATGACAAGCTACGGAGGCCAAGCCCACCCCTACTAAGGCTAAGCTGTGCTTGCATCCACTCCACATCAGCAGCATCTACAGCTGTGCATTCAGCAAAGCATTGGCGTACGTCCTTGTCAAACAGCGCCAAGCCCTCTGCAATGTGTGAAGGAGGTGCAGAGCGAGCCAAATGGACTAACTTGCAGAATGCCGCACACTGCCGTAACAGAAGGAAAGCTACCTGAGGATCCTCCGCTCCTACTTCTGCCAACTGGGATAATAGTACTGCTGCATCAGCTCGTTTTTGCGCCACGAACTTAGCACAAAAAATGAGATCCCCAATTGGAGCACCCAGAATCACAAGGTTGGGTACTCGTGACACCTTCATCTCAGGAGGAAAAGAAGACAGGTCTCCACATCCAAACAACTCACATTTAGATACATTGACGAAAAGACCCAAAGATGGACCCATCTTTTGAATGAGAGTCAAAGCCCGATTAACCGCTTGTGAGTGCCCCAACAAAACCCCATCATCCAGGTACCAACCGTTAAAAAGTAGAGGCAGACACTCCCTGTCCTGTGCGATATATGACACAACCTTGTGTAGAACTAAGGAAAAGAGAAGTGGACCCAGCGGATCCCCTTGCTGGACACCAACCTCCGAACTCAACTGTCCAAGCGGGTGCCATAAAGTTGGTTGTGAGCCATAGCACCATCCTACCCAGGGAAGAAGTTCTGGGAAATGGACTGCACATTCCTCCAGGAGAGCCTGACGAGACACACAGTTAAATGCATTGGACATATCCACCTTACAGACAGTAAAATTATCATCTATCCAATGCTCCTTGATGCAGCTCCTAACCCCATGAATGACCTTTTCTGCCCCAGCTGTGCATGCGACTCCGTATTGCAAAGGAGCAAAGAAATCGGTGGCTTTGGGCTTAGTGATGATACAAAGACACTTCCCTGTTAAGCGTCTCAAGGCCTCTCCAACTGCAATAGGGCGAATATCCAATGGGCGACCCTCCTTGTTCTTCACCAATGCAGTGAGAGATCCACCAGCCAGAAACTTTGATACTGAAATTGGAGCTCTGCCACTGGCCAGGATGTCTACTACACCACGCAAAGAGGAGCAGAGAGGAACTGATAGATGGATTTGAGCAGAATCAAGTAGATGCTGAATGCGAAGCCCTGATGGCCCACATGCTGTACCCTTGGGAAATGAATGAAGAACTGATAAGATGTTAAAGTCCTGTGGCAACACATGAGTGACAGGAGGACTGGAAGATGTAGGTAGAGAAGGCTGAGCTCCCTTAGGGTGTTTCTGTTGAAGTGAATTCCAAACCTCTTGGGTATTAGGAGCTATGCCTGGAGAAACCAAGGCCTGACAAGCTTTCCCTAATAACCCCTCTCTACCCAGACCTATAGCTGAAGAGATCTTCTTTTTGGATACGTCTATTGGAGAATTTTGTTTGTGAGGAGGGATGACAGGACGCCTTTTAATTCTATTCCATATGCCGCCAATGTCCCCTTGAGACCACAAGCCGCATAGCTGCTCTATTGATGGATGCTTGCAGTGGCGCCCACCCCGCTTAGAAGCTCGCAGCACACATTTGGGGAGCATAAAAAGTTTCAACCATGCCTCCTCTGAGTTCTCAAAGCAGATTGACCTCAGGACATCAGACAGGACACGTGCAACTGCCGGCCTGGCCTTGTGTGGAATGTAGCGGATTGTTGGACATTGTAGTTCACATACCTCCTCCCATGAAGGAAGTGCAGGGAGAGGATTTTCGGAAGGACATGAGACACCTAGGGAGCTATGAGGGAAACTACGACAACCTGAAACAACAATCGTGGAGCACTTATCCAAATGAGATGTAAAACGGGACACTGCTACAAGGCAGAAACAGTTTGTGCAGACAGTAAGGTTCTGCTCCTGTAACCACCAGGTAGGTACTTCACCAGGAAAAACCCCTTTAGCGTGGAGGTTCATGTGACTTCGCCACATAGTTGGTGCAATGAACTCCTGGCATCCATCAACTATACACTGCTTCCTGTGAGTGCTGACTAGATGAGGCTCTGGGAGACACCCAGATAGTGGGGATGAAGCATTCGAGGGTCGTGACTGGACTACGGGTTCAGGGGATGCACATTGACGTGGAAGATCAGAAAATGCTTGCCTAGATGTCGAGGGTGGTTGATATGGGCCTGGAAAGGGTAGACCTTGTAACGTAGAAGAGGATAACGGAACTATCTGGGAGGGCGGCGAAGGTGATTGCGGTTGAGTGGGAAGCAGCTGTGGCATTATGACAGCTGGAGGTGTAAGTGGCAAAGGTTCTTGCGCGGTGGTGGATGACTGTGAATCCGATTGCGTTAGGACATTCACACTGTGGTCAGGTAGGGGAGAAACTGGTTGCGATGTAGTCAAATCAAGGTCGCAGTTGCGTACATGTATTTCTAATAATAATAATAATAATAATAATTACGTTA
This sequence comes from Ephydatia muelleri, assembly GCA_013339895.1. Lineage (NCBI taxonomy): Eukaryota > Metazoa > Porifera > Demospongiae > Spongillida > Spongillidae > Ephydatia > Ephydatia muelleri. The sequence continues at coordinate 1,360,609 of JABACO010000024.1, forward strand.
TAATAATATTAATAATCAGGATACAAGAATACACTAATGAGAATACTCAAGAAGGGGAGCACGGGCACATAATAATAATAATAATACTGGTCTGCATTCCCTTAGCGGTTGAGTCTTATGGGTGCTGGGGGGAAGAAGCACATAGTTTGTTTTCTCGCCTTGCAGCCCGCCTGGCTTTGCAGTTACAGTGCAGCAAGTCCAAAGCCACAACGACCATATACCAGAGACTTAACCTGACCTTAGTCCGTTGTAATGCAAGAGCCATGCTATCCCGCGCAAGGCTGTTGCAGTCAGCAGACGGGGGTTAATTGAGACATGTGGGTTAGGGTGGGTGTTCTTTGGGTGTTGTGGGTCTTTTTGGTGTGCTGTACACTACTTAGGGGTCTTATTTCGTTGTACATGTAATCTATGTTCAATAATAATACGTGTAATTCATGTATTCTATTGTATCTTGTATTCCTGTATATTATTCATATCTATTGATAGCAAAAAAAAAATTAAAAAAATAATAAATGCACATAAAAAAAAAATACTTTTGTTTTGCGTATTCCCTGTAATGTTGTTATTTTAATAAAATAAAATGAAAAAATAATAATACTAATAATACGCGACCGCGGATTCCCAACCGTTACGACCGTTCAGCATCATCTTTAATTCCTACAATATGCCTTGCTGCAAATGCAATGGAAGCAATGCCCGATGTAAGGGTTGTTCGTGTGCTAGAAAGAAGATTGTGTGTTCTGATTGCTATCCTTGTCGTCGTGGAAAGTGTATGAACTTAATTTCATCGTCCCAAGCTTTATCCGACTCAGAGAATTCGCCATCGGAACCGTTTCCTTCGTATAATCCGCCTCCAAATTCCTATTCGTCGCAGCTACACCGTCAACTAACACATTAACAGCATTCACAGCAGCTGCCCGCAAGGCCTCGTCATCATTCACAGCAGCTGGTCACAATCCCTACGTCTCCTCGACCGCATTCACCACCCGCATTGTCGCAGCGATCCCCGCCGAACCATTCTTCCCCACCTCTTCTACAGCCACCACTGTCATCCACATATCTTCAACAGGAGCTGCATTTTCCCGCGTTTCCCCAACAAGCTCCTACCCAGTCCAGTTACGAGGTTTCATTACCTTCTACATCACACCAGGCTTTTCCTTCCTCCACCTCACACCAGGATCTCCCCTCAGGACCTTCCTCCTCCCCACACCAGGCCTCTTCTGCAGGACCTTCCTCCTCCTCTACCTCACACCAGGCTACTTCTTCAGGTCCTTCCTCCTCACTCCAAGCTTCTTCTTCAGGACTTTCAACCATCAGGAAGGAATGCATTGTTGAGGGTTGCCCTGCACATATAGCTCCATCCATGTGGCACAACCACATGACCCTCCATGCCAAAGGTGCCCTCCCTGGGATTGTACCATCTAAATGGCTGAGTGAGCACAATTTGTTTGTTTGCCCTAGCTGCTCCCAGCTGGTTTCAAATTCCCGACATGCTTCTCACCTGCGCCAATGCTCCCAGAGGTGCATTGCTCCAGTCTCCTTACAGCAGCCTGTTTCCATCCCCTGTTCAAATGATAGCCAAGATCTTCCTACATTTGACCAGGTGTGCCAATTGAACCACCCTACCTTACGTTACATTCCAGCTAAAGCCAGACCAGCATTTGCAAGAGCCCTTTCATCATCCTTAAGAGATGTCTTACAAAAGAACACTGAAGATGCATGGCTGAAGCTCTTCATGCTTCCAAAGTGTGTTCTCCCATCCTTGAGGCACAAAGGGAATCACAATCCACACAAATCAATAGAGTCTCTCTGCAACATGTGGTTGAATAATGATCTGACTACCCTTTGGATGATGGCAAAAAGTCGGGAAAGCAACCAGAATGTCTCAATGGAGACCACATCTTATAGAAATTATAGAAAGGTAATTAGTTCTGCAGTTTCTCTCGGCCGTCTTGACACGTCAGGCGGCTCCCTGTGCCCTCTTTGTCCCGACACTGCCCTTGACCCCCTAGGTCACCATGCAGCCACTTGCAGACATGGTGGTGATGTGGTTGCACGGCACAACCGCTTGCGAGATATCTTTGCCAACTTCTGCCGTCGGGCCCACCTTTCTGTGCAGGTCGAAGTAGGGTATGGATTAGCTAGGGACCATATCAACTCCCGTCCTGCAGATATCCTGGTTCAGGGATGGGACAGGGGAAAGCCAGCAGCCTTTGACGTTACAGTCACTTCACCCCTTACTCCCGTATCCCTGAACAATGCCAGTGCATCAGTGGGGGCAGCAGCATATGCTGCTGAATGCAGAAAGCATGCAGCCAATGACACCAGGTGCCAGGAGTTGGGATGGTTATGTATCCCCTTAGCTGTGGAAACGTATGGCAATTGGGGGAAGGAGGCTCAGAGTGTTTTTTTCCCGGCTCGCTTCTCTGCTTTCCATCAGCCAGGCCATCCCCAAACCCAAAATGTTATCTGAAATCTATAGCCGCCTCAACATGTCCCTGGTGAGGTCTGTGGCAAGGGCCATCATGGGAAGGGAAGCTGTCCAAGGGTAGGTTATATACAAGAAAACACGAGCAAACACACATACACATGCATAACACAATTAAGATTAACAATCCTGAAGGGGTGTTTGGGCACATCTGAGTAGAATGGCTCTTGCATTCTGCCTCATCAGTGTGACGCCCAGCAGGCAGTACATTTGGCTCAGTGCCTCAGTTTCACAAACACCCACTTGCATGGCAAGCCTCTTACTTAATCTAGAGAAGCATCCTTGGGCTTCACATCCCCAACCACCATAAACTTCAACCACTAATGGAATGCATGTCCAGCCCAATCTTCCACACATCTGATCATTCTTGGTGTGCTTTCCAATCTCCCCAAACTCTGCAGAATTGCCTGAAGCCAAGCTCGCTTCCAGAATCAGGTCTGTATTAAGCGGATGGATGACTTTCAGGTCAAAAGCTGCAGGGTTGGAGAGGGACCAGTTTGGCACCAGCACATCAGCTGGTCTAGAGAAGTCTAAGCCTGGACCTTTCTTCAGTTGAGGAGATAAGCAGGCTTTAGAGCACAGGTTGGCAAAACAGTCTCTAAGCTTATTGTGCCGTGCAATGATGTCACCTCCAGAACAACATGTAAGGGCATGGTGGCAATCTGGATCAAGGGCACTTGAGCAAAGGGGACATTTACTGTCAGCTGTAGAGATAGGTATACCTAGCCACCATTTCAAAAGGACTTGCGCCTCTTGAGGCTCCAAAGCTAAGTCATTGTGTATGGAAGGAATAGCTCTCAACCAGGCATTAGCATTAGTGGCTGACACTGCTCAAAGTCTTGCTCTGGTGCAGACTGTGCTGTTAATAAGAAGATTCTGGAAGGAATTGTCTTCTATTTTGCCTGATAGATGGTGCTGCTTTGGAGGAGAACTAGTTACTGATTGAATAGTTACTGCATCAGCAGAATCGATCTTCATGTTGTAGAGTGCTATTGCCTCATTGAGATGATGGAAAGAATAATAATAATAATTGTGTATTATTATAGTACATGTAATAATAATAATAATAGTGCATTTATTCTCATTAGTGTATTCTTGTATCCTGTATATTATTTTTATAATAATAATAATAATAATAATAATAATAATAATAATGGCGGTAACAATTGTTTTGTATACCAGTTCTCTGTAAAGCTTTTTAAACTGGGTGGAACAAGGTGTTGCGCTTGCAATGGAGTCAGTGCCCGATGCAAGTCCTGTGCGTGCGTCAAAGCAGGCCGCCCTTGTTCAAGCTGTCAGCCTTCGAAGCGGAATCGGTGTTGCAATTTAGACGCTCCGTCACTACATGTACGCAACTGCGACCTTGATTTGACTACATCGCAACCAGTTTCTCCCCTACCTGACCACAGTGTGAATGTCCTAACGCAATCGGATTCACAGTCATCCACCACCGCGCAAGAACCTTTGCCACTTACACCTCCAGCTGTCATAATGCCACAGCTGCTTCCCACTCAACCGCAATCACCTTCGCCGCCCTCCCAGATAGTTCCGTTATCCTCTTCTACGTTACAAGGTCTACCCTTTCCAGGCCCATATCAACCACCCTCGACATCTAGGCAAGCATTTTCTGATCTTCCACGTCAATGTGCATCCCCTGAACCCGTAGTCCAGTCACGACCCTCAAATGCTTCATCCCCACTATCTGGGTGTCTCCCAGAGCCTCATCTAGTCAGCACTCACAGGAAGCAGTGTATAGTTGATGGATGCCAGGAGTTCATTGCACCAACTATGTGGCGAAGTCACATGAACCTCCACGCTAAAGGGGTTTTTCCTGGTGAAGTACCTACCTGGTGGTTACAGGAGCAGAACCTTACTGTCTGCACAAACTGTTTCTGCCTTGTAGCAGTGTCCCGTTTTACATCTCATTTGGATAAGTGCTCCACGATTGTTGTTTCAGGTTGTCGTAGTTTCCCTCATAGCTCCCTAGGTGTCTCATGTCCTTCCGAAAATCCTCTCCCTGCACTTCCTTCATGGGAGGAGGTATGTGAACTACAATGTCCAACAATCCGCTACATTCCACACAAGGCCAGGCCGGCAGTTGCACGTGTCCTGTCTGATGTCCTGAGGTCAATCTGCTTTGAGAACTCAGAGGAGGCATGGTTGAAACTTTTTATGCTCCCCAAATGTGTGCTGCGAGCTTCTAAGCGGGGTGGGCGCCACTGCAAGCATCCATCAATAGAGCAGCTATGCGGCTTGTGGTCTCAAGGGGACATTGGCGGCATATGGAATAGAATTAAAAGGCGTCCTGTCATCCCTCCTCACAAACAAAATTCTCCAATAGACGTATCCAAAAAGAAGATCTCTTCAGCTATAGGTCTGGGTAGAGAGGGGTTATTAGGGAAAGCTTGTCAGGCCTTGGTTTCTCCAGGCATAGCTCCTAATACCCAAGAGGTTTGGAATTCACTTCAACAGAAACACCCTAAGGGAGCTCAGCCTTCTCTACCTACATCTTCCAGTCCTCCTGTCACTCATGTGTTGCCACAGGACTTTAACATCTTATCAGTTCTTCATTCATTTCCCAAGGGTACAGCATGTGGGCCATCAGGGCTTCGCATTCAGCATCTACTTGATTCTGCTCAAATCCATCTATCAGTTCCTCTCTGCTCCTCTTTGCGTGGTGTAGTAGACATCCTGGCCAGTGGCAGAGCTCCAATTTCAGTATCAAAGTTTCTGGCTGGTGGATCTCTCACTGCATTGGTGAAGAACAAGGAGGGTCGCCCATTGGATATTCGCCCTATTGCAGTTGGAGAGGCCTTGAGACGCTTAACAGGGAAGTGTCTTTGTATCATCACTAAGCCCAAAGCCACCGATTTCTTTGCTCCTTTGCAATACGGAGTCGCATGCACAGCTGGGGCAGAAAAGGTCATTCATGGGGTTAGGAGCTGCATCAAGGAGCATTGGATAGATGATAATTTTACTGTCTGTAAGGTGGATATGTCCAATGCATTTAACTGTGTGTCTCGTCAGGCTCTCCTGGAGGAATGTGCAGTCCATTTCCCAGAACTTCTTCCCTGGGTAGGATGGTGCTATGGCTCACAACCAACTTTATGGCACCCGCTTGGACAGTTGAGTTCGGAGGTTGGTGTCCAGCAAGGGGATCCGCTGGGTCCACTTCTCTTTTCCTTAGTTCTACACAAGGTTGTGTCATATATCGCACAGGACAGGGAGTGTCTGCCTCTACTTTTTAACGGTTGGTACCTGGATGATGGGGTTTTGTTGGGGCACTCACAAGCGGTTAATCGGGCTTTGACTCTCATTCAAAAGATGGGTCCATCTTTGGGTCTTTTCGTCAATGTATCTAAATGTGAGTTGTTTGGATGTGGAGACCTGTCTTCTTTTCCTCCTGAGATGAAGGTGTCACGAGTACCCAACCTTGTGATTCTGGGTGCTCCAATTGGGGATCTCATTTTTTGTGCTAAGTTCGTGGCGCAAAAACGAGCTGATGCAGCAGTACTATTATCCCAGTTGGCAGAAGTAGGAGCGGAGGATCCTCAGGTAGCTTTCCTTCTGTTACGGCAGTGTGCGGCATTCTGCAAGTTAGTCCATTTGGCTCGCTCCGCACCTCCTTCACACATTGCAGAGGGCTTGGCGCTGTTTGACAAGGACGTACGCCAATGCTTTGCTGAATGCACAGCTGTAGATGCTGCTGATGTGGAGTGGATGCAAGCACAGCTTAGCCTTAGTAGGGGTGGGCTTGGCCTCCGTAGCTTGTCATCCCATTGTGTTGCAGCATACCTTGCCTCCATCAGCAGTTCTGGCTGTGACAAGTGGAATCTTTTAGTGGAGCCAATCGAACTCTTTAATGGGTTAGTACCAGCGGAGGATGCAATAACTCTGGAAACATTAGCCACCTCTAACATGCGCCAGCACTCCCTGTCCGGAAAAATTGAAGACCAGCAGTTTCGGCAGCTGTTTCACATCTCTTCTCCTGCCAATAGAGCTCGCTTGCTATCAATTTCATCTCGTCATGCTGCTTCGTGGCTTACTGTTGTCCCCTCCCCAGGCCTTAACTTGCATCTGGAGCCAAATGAATTCCAGATTGCTGTGAAGTGGTGGTTAGGAATGGATGTTTCGTTTGGTTCTTGCTGTCCTCACTGCCCTGACCACAGGCTGGACCCGCTTGGTCACCATGCACTGACGTGCAAACACGGGGGGGATGTAGTCTTACGTCACAACAGCCTACGGGATGTTTTTGTGGAGTTTTGCCACAGAGCCTGTCTAGGTGGTCAGGTAGAAGTGGGAAGTGGTCAAGGTCATGACAGGCTTAACTCTCGTCCTGCAGATGTTTTGGTTAAAAACTGGCACCTTGGCAAACCTGCTGCATTTGACCTCACCATCACTTCTCCGCTTAATCCAACCACTTTGACGGAAGCGGGAGTGAGATGTGGGTCATCTGCTCAGGTTGCCGAGGTTAGGAAGCATGCTGCTAATGATGGGAAATGTAAGGAGCTGGGGTGGGTATGTATTCCACTAGCTGTGGAGTCGTATGGATGCTGGGGCATGGAAGCCCAGGAATCTTTTAAACGTCTGGCGGCTCGTCTAGCGATCCAAATGGGATGCAGCAGATCGCAGGCTACTACCACATTGTACCAGAGGCTGAGCCTTTCCCTCGTGAGAGCTAATGCAAGAGCATTGCTCTCCCGTGCAAGGGTTCATTTGGAGGAGGGGGGTTGAGGTGTGAGTGTGGATTTATAGTTATAGGTGACTTTACTATAATTAAGGTGCATTTATTTAGACCAGTATATGTGTTGATTGTGTATTATTATAGTACATGTAATAATTAGAAATAAATGCACATTATTATTTACATCCTTATTTCAATATATATATGCACCAGATAATAAAAGGTTTATGGCGGAGGAGCTATCCTAGAAAGGATAGCTGTGGCATTGGCACACACAAGGTTGAGATTCAGCCGACCATAGATCTCGTGGAGTATGGTGGACTTTGGCCGGCATGTGGAGGTGGGCTACAGAAGAGATGATGGCTGTGGCTTCCTTTCCCCAAGCCCCATAGGTTTCCACTACCATAGGGACACATACCCAACCTAGTTCAGAACATTTAGGGTCATTGGCTTGGTGCTTCCTAGCCTCGGTGGCCTGGGCTGCAGCGGTGGCCGACACTCCCGCTTCCAACAAAGTGACAGGATTAAGCGGTGAGGTGATGCTCACATCTAATGCTGCAGTTCTGCCCAAGAACCAGTTGGGAAGTAAGATGTTGGCTGGACGGGTCTTGCTGTGGTCTCTGCTAAGATTATTGCCAACTTCTACCTTAATCCCTATGTGCGCCCGACGACAGATCTCTACCAGGATGTCCCTAATCCTATTATGGCGAGAGACCACATCTCCACCATACTTGCAGGTAATAATTATTATTACATAATTTTTCAAGCAAAATACAAGATACAAGTGAATACACAAATGGAATAAATACATGTACAATATTATTATTGTTATTAATACATACACATGACATTATAGCACATCAGAACACCACTAACTAAGTTACATGTATTGTTCCGCTTTAAAAACCATCCAGAGAAATGGCTCTGGACAACAGTGCCCTGACATTGGCTCGGACAAGGGTTATGCTTAGTCGTCCATAGAGGGATGCTGTTGTTGTTGACTTTGGGCTATTGAGCCTCATAGCTAGTCGAGAGGCCAGCTGTGACAATGCCCATTTAGCCTCCGTACCCCAGCACCCGTACGTCTCTACCACTACTGGAATGGAGACCCACCCCAGTTCTGCACATTTCACATCATTCGCCTGATGTTTTCTCGCTTCTGTAGCATGGGCTGCTGACCCTGCTGTCACACTCGCTTCATGTAAGGTACTTGAATTAAGCGGAGATGTGACAGCAAAATCAAAGGCAGCAGGCTTCCCTAGCATCCAGTTGGTGGCCAGGACATCAGCTGGCCATGTGTGGTGCTCATCTCGTCCTAGCCCGCTCCCTGCCTCCACCTGAACACCGATGCAGGCTCGTCTACAGGACTCTGCAAAAACATCCCGAAGCCTGTTGTGTCTGTTAATTACATCCCCACCATGCTTGCACGTTAAAGCATGGTGGCCTAATGGATCCAGTGAATGAGGGCAATGTGGACACAATGAACCGTGGGCAACCCCAATTCCAAGCCACCATTGTATGGCCGCTTGAAATTCAGCAGGCTCCAGATGTAAATTAAGCCCTGGAGAAGGAACCACGAAAAGTCAGGCTGAGGCGTGTGGGGATGACACAGAAAGCAAGCGTGCTCTATCTGGAACTGATGACTTAGACAATAACTGCCTAAACAGTTCATCTTCGAGCTCTCCCGAAAGTGCTTTCTGGCTGCTTGGGGTGTTCGTCAAAGATTCAAAAGAAATAGCCTTGCTAGGTGGAATGCAATGGTTAAAGTCATCAATGGACTGCAAGAGATGCTGCTGAGGAGCCGAGAACAACCCTGACATGCACACAGAAGCAATATAACAGGCTGGTGAATGCTTTGAAAGACGACGAAACCCTAATCCACCTCTACTTAAGCTGAGTTGTGCCTGCTCCCAAGCATCATCACTGGTGTCCACTCCTGTGCATGACGCAAAGCAATGACAAACGTCGTTATCAAAATACCTGAATCCTTCAGCAACAAGAGAAGGGGGTGTGGATCTTGCCAAGTGCACCATTTTACAAAATGCACCACACATCCATAGCAAAAGTAGAGCAACTTGGGGGTCAACAGAGCCAACCTCCTCAATCTGAGAAAGCAATTGAGAGGCCTGTGCACATTTTTGAGACACAACGTAACGTTAGCACAAAAAATTGTGTCACCAATAGGAGATCCCAGTATCTCAAGATGAGGCATGTTGGATTGCTTCATCTGAGATGAAAAAACGCTCATGTCATTCTGGCTGTATAACTCACATTTAGATGGAGTAATCACCAGTCCTAATGGAGGGCCTAGTTCTTGGATTATAGCGAGTGCATGTAAAACTGATTGCTTTGAACCTGCAACCACACCGTCATCGAGGTACCAGGCATGGAAAAGCAACTTTGCCGTGTCTTCATCCGTAGCAATGGCACTCACAAGCAAGACTGAAGAACATGGGACCTAGAGGGTCACCCTGTTGAACACCTACCTCTGATGTTACAGTTCCCAAGGGGTGCTGCAATAATGGTTGCTGCCCGTAGCACCAGGATGCCCATGGAAGAAGGTCTGGGAAGTGAAAGGCACATTCATCTAACAGAGCTTGACGTGAAACAAGGTTGAAAGCGTTGCACATATCGATCTTGAGCACAACGAAGTCCTCTTCTTCCCAGTGTTCTTCAATGCAATGCCTGAGACCATGAATCACTTTTTCTGCTCCCGCAGGACAGGCTACTCCAAATTGAAATGGGGCAAAGAATTCGCTAGTCTTGGACTTTAGCACTGCACATAGACACTTACCTGTTAGGCGACGTAAGGCTTCCCCCACTGCAATGGGGCAAATGTCTGGAGGAAGACCTGGCTTACCTTTCACCAGAGCAGTGAGACTACCTCCGGCTAGATGTCGTGACACTGAAACTGGAACCTTTCCAGAGGCAAGCAAATTCACAATGTCTCTTAGAGAAGATGAAATGGGAAATTGTAGAGGCACTTCAGCGGTATCTAAGAAGTGTTGTATACGAAGGCCTGATGGTCCACATGCTGTTGACTTCGGAAAAGACCTCAGTACCATAGCGATATTGAAATCTTTGCTGAGAATTGGAATTGGTGGAGTGCTCGGAGCTGGTGGAATGGGGGGAGGTCCTTTTGGGTGTTTGGATTGAATTAGCTCCCATGTTTCATTGTTGTTTGGTGCTATTCCTGCAGAGGTCAAGGCCTGGCAAGCGTTTAATAATAATATTATTTTATTTAATGACTCAAAGTGTGCTGAGCTTGGATGGGTGTGCATTCCCCTAGCTGTGGAGTCGTATGGATGCTGGGGCATGGAAGCACAACAATCCTTCTCGCGTCTTGCGGCTCGTCTAGCCATCCAAATGGGATGTAGCAAATCTCAGGCTACCACCATCGTTTACCAGAGGCTAAGCCTTTCGCTCGTGAGAGCCAATGCTAGAGCCTTGCTCTCTCGTGCAAGGTTTCGGCAGTCGGAGGAGGGAGGTTGAGGTGTGTGGGTGTGGGGTGGTTGCGGCAGTGACTTTGATTTTGTTGGTGTGCTTTTCGGTGTATGTAAAAATTGCTGAATATTGTACATGTATTTGTATTTTTATTATCCTTTAATATAAAAATAATACAAATAATAATAATAATACATAACAATAACATCTACACACAGACATACAACAAATCAGTAAGATGGTGGCATTAACCTGGCTAGGATTGATGTAGCATTTGCCCTAACCAGTTGTAAGTTAAGGCGGCCATAAATGTCAATTATTATTGATAAATGAATGCACCCTACTATTGCTAATAGTCAGGGACAAAACATCTGGAGAGGATGGCTGTGGCGTTGGCTCTAACTAAGTTGAGGTTCAGCCTGCCATATAAGGGAGCTAGGACTTCAGTCTTAGCCCAGTTGGAGCTAGTTGCAAGGTGAGAGGCCAGAAGTGAAAATAACTCCATTACTTCTCTCCCCCAAGCACCATATGCCTCAACCACCATGGGGACGCAAATCCACCCTAGTTCCTTGCATTTGGCATAATTTTCATCGTGTTTTCTCTGCTCGGTAGCTCTGGCAGCCTGACCAGCTGCTAGTCCCGCTTCGAGTAAAACGTTGGAGTTAACGGTGATGTCACAGACAAGTCGAAGGCTGCTAGCTTACCCAAAGACCAGTTGGGTACTAGGATGTCTGCAGGGCGAGTGTGGCTGTGAGGTTACTTCCTGCCTCCACCTTAACACTCAGGTGGGCCCTGCGACAGGTCTCAGCAAGGGTGTCACGTAGTTTATCGTGGCCGGTTACTACATCTCCACCACGCTTGCAGGTGAGTGCATGATGGCCAAGGGGATCAGATACTCTCCCAGGACACAGAGGAAAAATTGAGCCACATGAGGTGTCTAGGCCCAGCCACCACTTGATGGCCACCTGGAACTCTGAAGGCTGGAGATGAAGAATGACTGACACCAAAGATGCAGCATGAGGGGAGGAGACAGAGAGAAGGCATGCTCTATCTGCGGCAGAAAATTGCTCATAGAGTATATTGAACAGATGGTTATCAATCTTATTGGATAGCACCTTTTGATGGATACGAGATGTCAACACCTCCTCCATGCTGACTGCCTCGGATGATGGTACAAGTGAGTTAAACAACTCTACTGCATGGATAAGGTGTTCCTGGGACAATGGAACAGCACCAGAGGAGCTCAGAGAGGCGATGTATGCTGCTTGGGAATGCTGACTCAGGGAGCGTATGCCCAGGCCACCCCTGCTTAAGCTGAGCTCTGCCTGTTGCCAGGCCTGATTGGAGGTGTCAACTACCGTGCACTTGGAGAAGGTTGCTCGGATGTTGTGATCAAAGGCCTCAAGGGCTGATATGGCTTGGGAGGGTGGTGTGCCACGAGCAAGGTGGGCCAGCTTACAGAATCCCGCACATTGACGTAGAAGGGAAAAGGCCACATGCACTTACTTCCTCTAGTTTGAGCAGGAGAGCTTTGCCCTCTTCATGTTTCTCCGAAATGAAGGTTTAGCAAAAAGCCTTGTCACCAATGGGGATGCCCAAGATGACAAAATTAGGGTGTGTTGATCTTTTCATTTCTGGGCTGACATCATGCTTGCTAAATATCTCACATTTATGAAAGTTTACGATGAGACCATTAGGAGGACCAATCTCTTGTATAATGGAGAGAGCTTGAAGAACAGCAGGCCTGGGACTGGCGAGCACACCATCATCTAGGTACCAGGCATGGTAGGACAAATCTGCACACACAGAATTTGAAAAAATAATATACATGTATAACAATAGAAACAACAAAGGAAACCAAAAATACTGTCAACCAGTGATGACCAATGAAGGTTCAGCTCTTGACAGGAGAGCCCTTGCACAGGACCTTACTAAAGTGAGGCTCAGTCTGCCATAAATGGCAGCAGTGGCTGGAGACGTGGTAACTATAATATGCTGCCAATGGAGAGAAACATCTAGATGAACTAGAAGAATTAACAGTATCAGTGTTTAAAGACGACCTCAGTATTGAAAAGTTAAAGAGAGAGCTAGCTGTTCTGGTTGAGGTGATTCGTGTTGAATTATACCGTATGTCAAAAGAGTCGCACGATTTGTGATGTGATGCGAACAGGCAAATGCTCACAGAAGTTCATAAACTCCTAAGACTATACACTGTACTTCACAATAGCAATAACCTCTTCCACATCTGAACGAAGCTTTTTTGCCCTGAGACGATTACGGTTACAAGTAATTAGTCAATAGTCCGATCCGTTGGGACTGAGTTGCGCAACAAATGGTGGGATGTCTGAAGAAGAGAACATGGACACCTCAGGAGGACCGGTTTCTGCGTAAGCAACCAGTGATGTTGCTGAAAGGATTGTCAGAATGGTGCTTCGGCCGTCTCCACGCTTCGGCGTAAAAGGCGATTGGAAGCTGCATGTAGTTATCAAGTTTCGAAATGTATACCCAGGCGATGATCGCGGAGGACAGCTGGACATAGGAACTACTGTAGCTGTTAGAGAACGAGCCTCACCGCGTGGTTATAATTACGTACCACGGGCTAGCTGAAACGAGTGACTATGACGCGGTATGTGATTGCATTCAGCGGTCTTATGCCCTTGAGCTGTGGCAGTTGAAAGTGCCCACGAGGCCGGTGCAGAAAGTTGGGGAGTCATTAATGGAGTTCTGTGGCGCACTGCGGGGCTTGCAGATAAAGCGTGGCCGGCTGAACATCAGTTCAGTTATTCAAGGAGCTCTTTCTTCGTCGATATAACTAGCGCTGATGAAAGAAGAGCCAAAAACCTCGGACGATGCGTTGAAATTAGCCTGTAAGCATGAGATTGTTGAGATGGCACAAAAGCAGATGCAAATGTTGAGGCAGAAAGAAGTTGTGGCATCTATAGAAGGCGAGAGCTCTAATTCTGAATTATATAGTTACAGTTACATTACGCCGAGATAGAGAGCGAAGCGAAGTAGAGACTCTGAGACGAGAAGTACAAAGGTTATATGAGAAGCTGAAATGAGTGCAGTGGGGAACAGGGGATAAGAATGAAGAACGGGTAAAAACGGGTGGATGCAGGGGGAGCAATAACACTAGTGTTCAGAGCATTGTCAAGCAGTTGGTTGATAAGGTGGCAGAAGGTGTTATGGACAATGAGAAGGATGAGTTAAACTACTGTTATTGAAGTATAGTTGTATTTGTCACAATGTGAGGGTGATCTAAGGAGAACAGATTTAGTGTACCATCACAATGTTACTGGGGATCATAAAGGAATTAAGCAGTCAGGCCGTATAGGTTGCCGAGGGAGGAAGTGAAAGCGTTGCTGGATGGCATGTTGGAAAGACAGGTGACAAAACCTAGTCAGGGGTCATGGTCATCCCCAGTAATGTTAGTCAAGAAGAAGGATGGATCCACATGATGTTGTGTGGACTTCAGAAGGTTAAATGCTGTGATCAAGAAGGATGCACAACCCCTACCTCACATTGACAAAACACTGGATGTCCTGGGGCCTGCACGGTGGTTCTCCTGCCTCGAGCTTACAAGTGGATACTGGCAGGTTGAGGTGGCACCTGACGATTGTGAGAAAATGGCATTTGTTAAACACTCCAAATGGTCTATCAGTTCCGTGCCATGCCTTTTGGTCTAACAAATGCTCCTGCCACTTTTCAGCATCTAGCGCAACACATTTCGCAAGGTTGCGTGAGATTTTTGACCATCTGAAACAGGCTAGTTTGAATATCCAACCCCGTAAGTTGCAAAAGAACATAAAATATTTACGGCACGTAGTGTCAGAGCATGGTATTAAGACTGATCCAGACAAAACAAGGTGTATTGCTGATTGGCCTACTTCATTCTGCCTGCAAAAACTGAAACAATTCTTGGGTTAGCGTCATGTTATAGACGATTTGTCAAAATTCACCCATATTGGGCTACCCTGTGTTCAACCAGCCATTTATTGTGAACACAGATGCTAGTGTAGAGGGCACCTATTGGCGATGCTGAATGTCTTCTCTAGTAATATCAGGTAGCCGTAACTCTATTGTCAACCATTAATGATCTTGCATTGGTAGCGTAGATTGCACTTGTCCAGCTGCGTCTTTGTTCCAGCTTCTGCAAACTTGCCCGCATTGCCAGGGCAACTCCTCCGATCCTCATTTTGGGCTCCATGGAGAAGTTTGACGCAGTTGTTTGACATTCTTTTGCTGATTGTACTGGTATTGATATCCCGGACTTAGCTTGGAGGCAAGCCCAGTTGAGGCCTGGCATTTTGTATTGTTTAAGTCTCGCTATAAGGGCACTTATGCACAGAGCTCAGAGAATGGTCCAATAATTTGACAGTGATTCAACAATTAACTGTAGTTGAACAGATTAGTACCATGCTTAGCAGTCCAAAGCATTTCTTGTTTACATAGTGATACTAATTACCAATTTTGCACCCAGAACAGAGTTACCTGCTACTGCATAAGACTGTTTTGTAGCATGCAAGATCAACAATCATGCCAGCAATGGAGTCCTAACAGACATTGCACAAGCCACCAGGCAAATGCCATAGCTGCAATTACAACAGGTATCATATCTAAATCCAGCAGCATTGAGGAAATGGTCAGGACAAAATGTAGTGTGGAAAAGCCCTGTTATTTTCAGTCAAATGTTAATCAATCTTTAATCTCCAGACAACGTACAATCAAATAATAAAATTAAATCTTGTACGATTTATAACCACAAATATTCATTTGCTGAATACCTCAATACTAGATACTTTAAACTTCAGACAATCATTTTGAAGATATTCAACACCAGTTGCAGGATTATACAATTCCTTAAGTGCCACAAATTTTATGAATCCAACCCCTTGAGCAGCTGTGTAACCAACACCGACTCTTGAATTTGCTGTGGTGTCACTGTTTGAGTCAAAAACAGCTGTTTTCTCCTTGCTATGCTTGTCTTCATCTATCCAATTAATGAGCTGTACAGTAATTGATCCACTGAAAGGCCACACCAGAGAAGCATCGAATTCGCCCTTCATTAGGTAGATGAACCAGCTGAGGTGTGTTCGTTTGGCATTTCCATAACCATTTGGATACGCTTTCAAACACAACTTGTAGCCTGCCCAGTGTGTATAAAAAGGAGGACTGAACCATTCGGATGTTTCATTTTGTGCATACTGTGAAAAGTTATGCATCACTATGATGGTCTCGGGAGAGTACAAGCTCATTCCATTAATGGACTGGACTTCTTTGAGGGTCATGACAAGATGTTGTTGTATGAGCATTTGTTGCTTATTTATTTCCTGCTGTTCATCCAGCTCCTGGAGAAACACAAGAAGAACTCAGTGAATGTTTAAGAATTAAAAAAATGCACTGAAAAAATTATAAACACATTCTGTCATTATTGTATAGTTGCTGACCTCTCTTATGCACAAGTTAACTCTTTGAACACCAAGCGCATTTATACATGTACATGCATGCTCACAAAATGACAATTATCTGCCTGATCATTCATGCAGTGCTATATGTTATATTGTGTTGAACAAAATCACTTTGAATATACAGCAATACTGACATGCATGTAACCCCATAGTCATACAAATGTTTTAACATATGTGGTCCTGGTGTAATCACATTTTGTGTGTCCATTATAACTCGCTGGTCTTTGCTTGCAACAACCCATAATGCGAACTTGCAAAAGGGAGGAGTGAACAGGTGATATACTACACTGATCTGGGCTATGCATTCTTGTTCTTGGAGTATTGAAGTGATGCATTAGTGAAGTGAAGTGAATAATGGGGTTCTTTAGCCAGTGTGGGAGAAACATAATGTACTTTGTACATGGGCGTACATGTATAAGGTTGCATATGCATGTTGTGCCTTATATTTTCAACACATTTTTGCATGCATGAATGGTGTAACAGTTGTGTGTTCATGCATACATATATGCACATGGCTTTCAAAGAGTTAATGGTAAATTATGCACAAACCAGCAGCGGTCAGTACTGTGGAAACAGTCCTATGCAATTGATCAGACAAATGATAATCTTAAAATTCAGAAATCCTATAAATGCACAAAGGCATGCACTACCAATCATTGCCGTGAATGATTCAGAGCACTATATTCAACACCAATACCCAGTAACTGGATACTATATAATTAATAATGATGAGTGTTCTTGTCTCGTAACTGTGTTCATATGTATTATTCAATTAGTGGGGGCTGCATGCTTAGTGCAAAAAGACATGTTTGTCTTGAAAAGCTACATGTAAGGTACTGCTATGGAAGTGAACAATTATACATGTATACATGTAGAGGATTTCTCCAACATATTCCTGTTAGGTTATGGCTTCCAAATGCATGAGAAAAGTATATCTGCGGAAAAGGCTTCTAGGTCCAAATGCAGTATAATCAAGAAACAGACCAGCAACAATATGCATGAGTTAACAAATTACTGGAGCATTACAACTCTTCTGCGCAACTTGTACTATCCTTTCTAGTTCTTTGCTAGCAGTGTGTCCTTCTAAATAGCTAGACATATTCTCTCACATTGACATGTGGGTAGTTGTAGACATGTGTGGCTACATTGGTTGGTCTTTTCGTCGATGCATGGCTTATCTCATGCAACTGATAAGCTTTTTTCATGTACTTTCCACCCTCCTTCAGAATTTGAATATGTCCTTTATGAAATCTTCTATTAACAGGTTTTGGACCTTTCCTTTGGCATCCTTCATACAAGGCTGTTCTTCTGCACCTCTGGCATTCATGCACGCATGGCAGCAAGCGCCTCCTTGGAATACGTGCTATGACTGCTGCTAATGCCACAAATCAGCCATTTTGTACCCTAACTTGTAGGATACTTTTAATCTGTGATTTCAACAGCCTTGTCCATCTGTTGAAGGACTTTGACACATGTTTAGTTGCTAACTTTTTTGCCCATACACCATCAAAACCGGCTTGACTTTCCCTTCATAATAAAAAGAAATCATTTTGCTCCGTGATCTACAGTCAGACACCCTACTTCCAGATAACTTTCCTTGAGTTTAATGTTTATCACTAACATGTCTTAAGTTCCAGTCTCTGTAAATATTCTGAGTGTCACACAATGCAGAATTCAATAAACATTCACCACAGTAGTAATCAATAACAGGTTCAAATGGGAAGAAATTATGATTATATGAAATATACAAAGCTACTCATAATCAAGAGCTCAAAAATCAAATTTGTAATAACTCTGCAGTGTCATTTTTTAATTACATTTTAGTGAAGCAACTAATGTGTTGTTAATAGTCATTAATAATTCTAACTTGAATATGGGTGGTCACTAGTCTTGAATGAATGGTTTGACTTTTTATCTGACTGAAACTTAATAAACAGAACATTATTATTGTAACAATACACTCACATACAACAAACACACAAATGCACTACGTAAACAGTTCATTTTCGTGTTGCAGTGTTTGGGAATAGGAGTGACCAGGATTGATCGAGTATTAGCTCTAACCAATAACAATAACAAGCTGAGGCGGCCATATAGCTGATATTATTTTTATTTATTCATTATAAAAATGAAGGCGACCTAGCCAGTAAAGCCCTAGCATTGGCCCTGACCAGGGCAATGCTTAACCTTCCATATGCCCCTGAAACCACAGAAGACTTGAAACATCCAGTTTGAGTGGCGATCCGTATGGCTAGTCTGTCGAGACATCTGCCCGCTTCTTCTCCCCAGCAACCATATGTCTCCACTGTTAAGGGGATACAAACCCAGCCCAAGTGGTTGCATCTTTCATCATTGGCAGCATGTTTGCGAAGTTCAGCAGTGGACACAGCCATCACACTCGCTTCGTTCAAAGTAGAATTATTTAGTGCTGATGTAATGGTGAAATCCAATGCTGCGGCTTGCCAAACTCCCAATTGGTGACCAAGATATCTGCTGGGTGAGTACGACTTCCCTCTGCGTCTAGGCCACTACCTGCATGCCTCAATTTGACCTGCAATACAGGCCAGCTTACACGATTCCCAGAAGGTGTTCTGCAAAGAATCGTGTCTGATGATTGAGTCGCCTCCACTTCTACAAGTAAGAGCGTGGTGACCCAAGGGGTTTAGGGTGTGCGAAGGACAGAATTAACAGCTGGAATTTTGGGAGGCGTCCAAATTCCGAGCCACCATTTTAGCATCACCTGAAATTCAGGAGACTCAAGGTGTAAGTTCAGCTGGGGAGCTGGCATGGCCGAAAGCCAAGCCAAGGCATGGGGAGAGGACACAGAGAGGAGCCGCGCATTGTTGGCCGGTGATGAAGAATGGTCAAAGAGAACCTTGAGCTGATGGTCTTCTATCTTAGACGACAAGTACCTTTGGCAGAGAGGAGCATCAAGGATAAACAAATAGCTTCGGTTTCCACAATGTAACCATTAAACTCATCGATGGACTGCTCCAAGTGGTGGTTCTCTCCAAGGGCAATACCAGAATGGCCAATAGAAGCAATGAAGCAAGCACTCGAGTGGTGAAGGAGACTTTAAAGACCCAGGCCTCCCCTGTTAGGGCTCAGCTGAGCCTGCTGCCAAGCAACATCGAAGACGTCTACACTTGTGCACTCAGTAAAACAGCGACTGATGTCCAAGTAAAAAATGCTTAGCACTTCAGCAACTAAGGAGGGTGGTGTTGATCTGGCCAAGTGTACCATTTTACAGAAGCTGCCGCAGAAGCGAAGCAACGATAAGCAACCTGTGGGTCTTTGGAACCAACCTGCTGCAGCCTTGAAAGCAGAGCACATGCCTTGTTGGCACGCTGATTTGCGACAAATTTAATCATACCTCCAATGGAAGACACTATGACCTTCAGGTTTGGTGTGTTGGACTGCTTCATGCCCTGTGGAAAGGTATTCAAATTTCCCAAGGAGAAAACCTCGAATTTCGAATCAATCAGGAAAAGACCTAAAGGAGGTCCTTTGCTCTTTAAGAATAGCAATCACCCTGGCAACAGCCTTCTCTGAACCTGCTACAACCCCATCATCCATTTACCATTTGTGGTACAATAGCTGAGACGACTCTTTATCTGAGGCTACAGTGGCTACCAGCTTCTGCAGGACTAAGCAAAGAAGAGAGGCCCCGGGGGTCCCCTTGCTGGACACGTATCTCAGAGGATATGGTTCACATGAAGTGAAAAGCCTTGGGTGCTGTCCGTAACACCATGATGCCCATGGCATTAGCTCAGGGAAGTGTGAATGACATTCATCAAGTAATGGCTGGCATGAGACCATGTTGAAGGCATTCTGGAAATCTGTCACAAAATCGTCATCATTCCAGTGGCTTTTGAATGCATTCCCTAAGACCGTGGATGGTTGACTCGGACCCACCTGGACAAGCCACTCCTATCTGGTATCCTGGCAGCCTTTGCTTTAGCTAGAATACAAAGACATTCGCTAGTCAACCGCCTCAGAACTTCTCCTACTGAATAGGCTAAACGTCTGGTGGGCTATTCACTAGTGCAATAAGACTACCACCCGCCAACACCTGCTGGTGCTCGCCCAGAGGTCAGAAGATTCACTAGCTCTCGAAGTGAAGCACATATTGTAGTTGGAAGGGGAACTTCTGAAGCTTTCAGTAGGCGTTGTATACGTAGTCCTGAGGTACCACATGCAGACGCTTTAGGGAAAGATCTCAAAACTGACTGGAGGTCAAAATCGTGTGGGACAATGTTGTTTTCTGTTGCCCCAGAAGCAGGATGAACTGGGACACACCCTTGAGGGTGTTTGTCAAGCAGCAACTGAAACGTAGACTCGTTATCTGCGACAATGCCAGATGAAGTTAATACCTTGCACACTTTGCCCAACGAGCCTTCCTTAGTGAGTGATATAGCATACTTGAACATGTCAAACTGCTTTAAGGATTTGGACTTGCTAGTTGCACTGGAATTGATAGTGTGTCTCCACAGAGCCTGAAATTCGCTCTTGAGCCAAACATGTAGCTTGCACAGGGAGATGATGGAGCTGTTTTTGTGGTGACGACCTTTCCTGCGGGAAGGCAGTAGGATGCACTTTGGCAGCATACAAAGTTATAGCCAAGCCTCTTCAGTGTTTTTATTTAAAACTTCTTTAAACGCAGCCGAGAGAACCCTAACAAAGATGGGTCTTGCTTTGGAGGGTATGTGGTGGATAGTAGCGCACTCGAGTTTAAAACTTTCTCGAAGGTGAAGAGATCCAGAGTAGAAGCTGCACTATTATTTGTCGAGGAACTGGACTCTGAGCTACTAGGAAGGTCGGCAGAACTGAAACCATTATCCTGGTTAGCGCATTTTTGATGATGAGAATTAGAGTGTGACTTGGCAACTAGCTGGGAGCACTGCTCGCATTTAAACAAACTAATTCTCTTCAAGCCAGCCTGTTGGTACTGAGCCTGCAAATACACCCTTTGCATGAGCATTCGTGTGGTTACGCCACATCGAAGGGGCAATGTGTTCCCTACAACTTTCCACTATGCAGGGCTTTCTCCCTCCAATGTTTTGAATGAGTGATGGAGTTGTGTGTTGTTGTGCCACTTCGTAGGGAAGCACTGATGTTGGTGTAGAAGGTGAATGTGCATACGAGAGTGTGGAAATGCGAAGAGGTGAAGAATTAGGTGATGAGAGATAACTCAGGGAAGGGCACGACGGTACTATCAAATGAGATCCGGATACAGTGTCCCCGAACGCTTGTTGAGCGACGGGGTGCTGAGTTGAAGAATGGGGAAGCTCTGGGTAATCCATTCAGGTCTGAAACCTGTGGGACCGAAAAATGGCGCGATGAGCACGGTACCTGCAGTGGTGGATCGTGGCCAATGAAGTTTACTAGTGTGCAGGGGTCTAAGGTGGGGGGCTGAGGATTGCAAGGACTGACAGATGCTTGTGAAGAACAACGATCCAGTGCAGATTCTTGCTCGAGGACCATTGGGCTTATATACACGTAGGTGAATAGGAAACCTGAGATGGCTCCGAATGCTCGGTGTACCCTCGTGAGGCTGAAATCGCTGTTACCTGACTTGTTTCCAAGCAGCTACTTTTAGTGGAATTACTGGAGGTATTAGGCACACGGCAGCTGCTAGTGCAAGTGATACAATGTTTCCTTCTAGCCATGACTAATACTGAGTTGCATGTGGTGCAAATTGTGAAGCCCGTCTGGTGAATCATTTCTTCCGATATGTTGGTGTCCTTTTTCAAAAAGTGGGCCTGAAGGTGCCGCTTGGGAGAGCATCTTTTGAAGCTAGTGAAGACGAACAGGAGTGTAAAGGGCGTTCGAATCTACTGACCTGCGATGCTTGCGAGTTGTGCGGTATGTGCGATGAGCAGTGCGGGGGGTCGGTCACATTTGTGGTTTAGACCCCTTCCGACCGCGCGCCATATTAATAAATAAAATTAAGGGAGGGACTGTGATCTGTAGCTTTGCTCCACCTTCTATCACCTTTGCATAATTGCTATTACAATTGCTATTACAATTATTAGAACTGCTGTAACCAACAAATACAAAGCAAGCACATTATGTCACCTTAAATTCACACATGCAATCGGACTGGACTCTCACAGTCAGGCATATTTAGCTCTGGGCTACAATTAGTAAGGTTTAGTTCCTGGCATGCAGTCAGTGGTATAAAAGAGAACTTGAATAACATATCCTTGCACATATCTTAGATAGATCAAAATACGCTTGCTTAACAATTCTAGATCTGGGATCAATGCAACCAGTTTCCTTAAGCGAAGCTTCCCCAGTCACACCTGTTTGCCCGCCTCAGAGGTCTTCACTTACAAAACTTACAAACTTCACAGAAGGAACAAGACCTTATACTTATTTCAGCCGAGAGCATATTTAATCACAAAAGACAATTTATACATTGATCTCAGATCTAGGTCCATAATTAAGCACCCATATGTAAATCTATCTAGGGCATGTGACATGGGTATGTAAAGCAAGTTATTCAAATTACCCTTATAACACCGACTGCATGCAACTCAAAATATATACTTTCTTGAAGAAAATGACCGTTTATTTCTAGGTACAAGAAGAAATCAAACTGACTCATTGTGTGTGTTCAACCATTTTTTAATGACTTGCATTCTTATGCATAGGGCAAACCCAGTAATGAAAGAGAATGTAGGGGTAGGTGCAATACCTTAGGTAGGCCATTAAATAACAAGCTTAAATTAATACTATACTTTACAAGTTGAACAACTCAATCTCATTGTACATGTTCAGTTACACGTAGAATAATTTTGTACATTGCTATTCCATTGGTAATAGTGTATTTTGCAACAAAAAAAATACTTAACTTTGGTGTTTATTTGCATACACTCGGAGTGCTCTCAATATAAACAAAACTTCTTTGTAATAGCAACACTCCAATATCAATTATAACAAAAGTATTTCATTGAATTTGTGAACACAAGCCAATTACAGCAATTGTACTTGCAGAACTGCCATAGCCATAAATTAACAATCCCATTCTTACAATTTGTTGCACTGTAGCTTTTTCCACCCACTTCTGAGTTATTTTCAATTGTTCATCAATTGCCTAATTATGTGCATACAGAGCATATTAAGATAGAGATAGTTAATACATGATTGTTTGCTGTCATGACCAACCTTGTTTAGCTCAGCAGCCTTCTCTTCAAAGTTTTTACTCAACATATTGATGTTTTGTCTCACCTTTCCAACCAAGTGTGCAACATATCACAAAAGATCAAATAAAAGTTGTTAATAGCTTGTCAATATTAGTTCTCCAATAATCCTTATTAAGTATGGGGTTTTCAAATATGGACAATTCTCAAGTTGTAAACAATTCAGGTAGAATGTTTTTAAAAGCCACTTAGCATCAGCAAAATATGGCAAAACTGGTTTCACCTTGTAAATGAGGCATGAAACTGTATTAATAATACAGCACTGCAATGCATGTAATATAATTTTCCGTTGTTGTAAATTTCCTCATGATGGAACGTGTGTATTATGCCATGTCTAATAATTATGAAACATGCTTTCCAACTCCTTTAATGTGTATATAACATTGAATGTCTACATTATTTATGTTTCATAATTATTAGACATGGCATAATACACACGTTCCATCATCAGGAAATTTACTTGATCAAACTGTTCTGTAAAACACAAACATCACATATCAGAATGAACATTCTGGACAATACATTCAAAATGCGAATAGGTTTTTGATAATCTTCACACATTTCAGGTTGAAAATGGTTCCATGAAGTGCTTAATAACTGAATACACGATGCCTAAGCCAAATAGCTTTTTAAGTCCGGGCTGCAATCGACATCATTATATTTCAACCTCATACTAGTGGAATGACCATCAATTAACAAGTCAGTGTTGGACACATACATGGACATCTACGTGTATGCAGTATAATAAGATACTACAGTACTGTACTTACAGTACTTTGTGATTGATACAACTCGTCTTTGATCAATGATGTTTCTTGACTTGTTAGTTGTATGTCCTACATCATGGTACATAAATACAAAAACAGACATAGAGCACTGTGCTTACAAAATGGTGGCGAGTAAAGTTACTCAGAATTGCGTCACTCCAATTCTGCATGTGCTAGGGGACAATAAGAAGTAAAATAATGACCTATTTGGCTGAAGACAATAATAACATTCAAACATGAAATATTGTCACCACCTTCACGTAAATTAGTAAGACATCAATCTGTATAATACAATTTCAAAACAGTGGTACCCTTACTAAAATTGTTTTTGTACATGCATGTACATGTACATGTAACGCTAATGTCTACACCACATATAAAGCAGAACATCTACAACTAAAGAATTGCGAAACTGTCATATGGTTATGTACAACATATGACATTGCTACCGTTCATAAAAATTTACACTATGGTAATAGCCTGGATCAAATGCTAGCCATGTTTCTCCTCCCTCCTACGCTTATCAATTATAAAGCAGAACACCCCAGAACATACCCCAAAGTCCACGGAACTTGGGCATGATTTTAGCACAGGCCCTGCTATTTGACTGTTAATTTACTGTATTAAATTCATTATTTTCAATAACTTTATTGTGAAAAGGTGACATCCAATAGAGGCCCAGTTCTTGTCTTGACAGCACAGAGGACCTCACAAATTTATGATTATCATTATCAGAGCAGTTCATATGTTGGGGGTGAACATAATTTTATTCTGAATCTAATTTATTATGTCAAAATATACATATAGGTACAAGATCATAATGACTGTGTGTCGCCATACACATGTATGAATGCATATTAGGTAAGTATTTAGGCACTGACCACATGGTACTCATCCAGCTTAGCCTGCATAAGAACATTCTTCCCGATTTCAGTTTCAAGAACCTTAGAATAAGCAAGCTTATACACGTATCCTGTACTACATGGGTACATACATGCTGATACACAGCAATTCTTTCTTCAAGTCCTTGAACAGCTGCAGTCAAGTCACTCATTTTCTGATCTACCTACAGCAATAGTTACATGTCGGTGAGGAATATATCATTGATTCCCTTTTGCACTGCACCCTGTACAAATACCTCATACCAAATGTGCTGTCTTTGGATTTATATGGATATTTACACTTAATTTCATTTCAAGCACATATGGTCTTGATGTTATATGCAAAACGCTTCATTGAAGATGAGCATCTCCTACATGTACATGAACATAATTCATGTCTAACTTGACACTGACTTTAGCATTTATTTGCACCAAAACATTGTCGAGTTCAAATTACAAACATCTCTCTACACTGTATATCAATTGATAGCATATAATTGCCCTGTGGCATGGTTTTACATTCAATATAGTAGAATGATATACAAATCTACACAAAGAACTGGTATCTAATAATATTGGTGACCTAATTGGCCCTTGTTGTGTGAAGAGTTACGATCTATTTTTGTACTTATCACCATTACATATGTATTCCAGTTCATACATGTAATGAAACACCCTGTATATTATTACCCTGTATTATTACCCTGTATATTATTACCCTGTATATTATTACCCTGTATATTATTACCCTGTATATTATTACCCTGTATATTATTACCCTGTATATTATTACCCTGTATATTATTACCCTGTATATTATTACCCTGTATATTATTACCCTGTATATTATTACCCTGTATATTATTACCCTGTATATTATTACCCTGTATATTATTACCCTGTATATTATTACCCTGTATTATTACCCTGTATATTATTACCCTGTATATTATTACCCTGTATATTATTACCCTGTATATTATTACCCTGTATATTATTACCCTGTATATTATTACCCTGTATATTATTACCCTGTATATTATTACCCTGTATATTATTACCCTGTATATTATTACCCTGTATATTATTACCCTGTATATTATTACCCTGTATATTAGTACCCTGTATATTATTACCCTGTATATTATTACCCTGTATATTATTACCCTGTATATTATTACCCTGTATATTATTACCCTGTATATTATTACCCTGTATATTATTACCCTGTATATTATTACCCTGTATATTATTACCCTGTATATTATTTCACTTCAAGTTCAAAATACTGATACATGTACATGTATTTATAGTTATACCGATGCATCGGTATAACCACGCATGCACAATACGACAGGATATGTTTAAACAGCAATGTGCCTTACCTCATTTTGATAAGAAGTCAGAAGAACCAGAAAAAAGCCAAAGAATACAGCACCACAGATAACCATGGCATCAGTTTGCCACTGTAAATGTAGATGCATGATTACATTTTGCAGGGGAGGGGGTAGGGGGGGGGGGGGGAGACCATGGCAGAATTTTCGTTTTGTGAATATTAATATAGAAAACATGGTCCAGAAGTCAGCATTAATACGGACTGCTTAAAGAGGCTTATACATGTACATAGCAGATATTCAAGTTAATATGCCAAACATTAGTTCATTGGTTCATTGAGGTGGTGGGGAGGGGGATGCTTCCATACATCTTTAAATTTCTTACTGTTGTGTGTTGTGTGTTGTGTGTTGTGAGTGAATTGTTTTATGTGTGCATTGTGTTGTTTTATCGTGTTGTGTGCAGGTGTGCTCCTTAAATCCAAATCAGCTACCCTCTCGGAATCCACCAATGCTCCACGCAGATACCGAATGCCTTCATGAGATTCATCTGCCTGTTGAAAACGGACATGAAGATACTGCATCATACACCAGCCAGATAAATGCACACATGGCAAAATTCATTCAGCACCTACATTAGCTAGCAGATGTTACAACATAGGAAGTGTGACATTAAATGAGCTAAGTACCACCTGACTGATTATTCATGAGATGACCACAGTATAGTTTAAACTTTTGTTTTAAAGTCTGCGGTGCGAGGTACATGTATTGTGTGCATGCATACAGCACATGTAGAGCAATCAATGCGTGTGTGATACTTGCAAATATTTTCTTAACATGTATGTCATGTCTATATAAGATTGTATCAGCTCTTCCTCAGATTTATAGTATACCAAGTTCGGCAAGTTCAGAGAGCACTTAATAAGTGCTTAACTCCCTGTGGATGGATCCCACTATACACTGTGATTCCTAGCTGGTGTGCTTCTAAACATATTCATGTTGCACAGCTATTTGTAACCTCCTAGGTATGTGAATGCCATGCTGTCCGTATGTGTATTCAAAGCATCATATACATTTGTCAACGTACTTGCTTTTTTAAACCAGTTTTTAGACGTTGCTCAACCTGCAACAGCATTAAAAAATAAATGGCAAAAAGTTAAAGAGGTTACAGTAGCGGTCATAAAAAAGTACGCGTAACGAATGAGTAGCGTTTACGTTGCACGCAATTAATGGCAAAATGTTAAAGAGGTTAAACTGTTATGTCTTGAAATACAGAGGCATAGGAACACTGTTATTAGGGGTAGCAGAAAGTCATCCATTTTCCCATACATGGAAAAGTTCTCACCCAATTTACACCATGTGATGAAAATGGATGCTCCTATTAAGAGTGTTCCTACACCTCAATCTGCAATATATATGGGGCAGCGTCTGCAAATAGGGACCTAAAAAGGTACATTTCAATTCAGTCTGGAAGTCTGAAATACCATTTACAAAATGTTTCATATGCTAACCCCCAAACAATGATGTACTTACCTTCAGGTCCTGAGTCTTCATATCCTGTGCAAAAGGAAAGCTTATAAGGTAAATTTATCATAACTGATAAACACTGTAGAAAGGGAAAATTTTATGTAACCTGCAAAAATATGCAGTCACTATACAAAATAAAACATGTGTAGCAATTAAATAATTATTGTTAAAACAATTCGTCTAGTGGTCCATAACACATTATATAATACAACAATATAAATTGCGCAGTGTAGTCTCTCCATTGTGTGCACTGAAGAACTTCATAATTTGTCATTCACCTGGCTCTGAACTGTTTTAAGTTCTGAAATGACTTCGTACAGCTTGTGTACCTCCTGCATGATTCATATAAACGATTTGAATAACATTGCTCTACAATCAAAAACAAAGTTAAACCTAATAAAGTACTTACATTTTGCACCTTTTGGTCGATAGACTTCAGTGATTCAGTGTCCTGTGTTATTTAATTGCATAGGCAGTGTAATCTCTCCATTGTGTGCACTAAAGAACTGCTTTTAAAATTATCATTCACCTGCTTCTGAGCTGCTTTAAGTTCTGAAAACCCTTCTTTCAGATTTTGCACCTCCTGCATGATTAATACAGGTAACCATTAAAATGTTACTCTCGAATCAGAAAATTATAACTTTTAACCTCAAACCTTGTACATTATGAAATACTGTGATCCACAATACAAAACAATGGATAACCTGGGAAATGTTTGGCCAGTCAGATTTCAAACCCAGGAAATACTCCAGCAAGACACATTTATCTAGTCGAGTGTTTTGCATGCCGTTTGAACACTGCACATTGCATGTGACAGTAAATCGATTGTTATGCTGAGAAACAGTGAGAACGGAACCCATGTTGTACCTGGTAGGTGTACTGTAATAATTTCAAACATTTGAGGCTTACAAAACACGCCATTTTCGAGTGAATTTCATTAGAGTTGAGTCGGTATTATTGGAAAAATTTCATACAGCCGAAAGCTGCAATTGCTAAAACGGTTCTTTTAAGAACCAAACATCAACCACCGAACAAAGAAGGACGAATTTTGGTAATGCACCCACTCAACTGTGTGCTCCTTTAATACATGTAGGTGCATTTTAGGTGACATATTTTCATCAGAGAAATTGGTTCAAAAGTAGTTCATAAAGGAAACAATAGCTTCATCTGTGAAAAATATCACATAGTTAATACTGATCCACTGTGACATCATGTACCTATTACCTAACTGTCCACATTTCTCATCTGTTACAAAACATTGGTCTTAGATGGAGTGGCATGCTCCAAGCCTAGCAAATGCCCCTTCAAATTTGTCCGCAACCTGCTGAGCATCCATTAGGAGAACAGGATACTGCTGGGCCACATTTTTTAAGATCTTTGTGCAAAGTTTGTTTCAATGCTTTACTTCAGCCTTGTTCTTTTGTAACCCTTACAAAAGTTATTGGCTGGAATGATGGTTAATTGTTGATGTAATTCATCATTGCTATACAAATTTACTTACTCTTCTGCCCCCAGTTGTAATCTGCAAAACATTTGGCTCTAGGCTTTCAGACAGCATTCATTGAATCACAGATGCCACGTGCACCTCATTATCCGTTTCACATGGAAGAGATAAAGTGTTGCAAACATTATGCTTATGCTGAAATATCTGTTGTACATGAGTAGCAGCAGTGAAACTATATATCACGGAAGAGGGACAAGATTTCAGGAGCTACATCAATGCTGGAAGCAGTTAAAGGTGAGTTGTCATAACAACAGGGACATCTGTTATTTGCCAACGATGTCAGGCATGTTATGATACATTCTGCACTGACAAGACTTTGGCATGGAATCTCTACTGGTCTGTGCAGAATACAAAGGCAGAGTGGACACTTTAGGTAGTTGATGGCAGATACATGTAGTGCAGCCAGCTGGAGTGGGCACTTTGGTTGAAAATGAAACTGTATGGTGCAATGTACCCAAAATGTACAACTAATGACTGTAGTAATTCATTGCCATTAAATTCAGTTATAATTAGCTCTTAACTCACTTCACACTTTTCAGTGGCATGGGCTTTCCACTTATAGGGCGTGACCACACTTCTGAAAGATACTAGCTTTCTCTGACTGGAAGCGTTTAACACTCTCTCCATACTTAGGCTTACAAGCTTTGCAGAACAACAGTGGGTGGATCTCGATATAATCAACGATCACATCGATACCAAAAGCTAGTTTAAGCTCGTTTTTGTACGATTGGAAGTTGTAAATGGTTGTTCTAGATTTCTTTGCCACCACTAACCTCCCACCGCACTCCCTGCAATGTTTAATAAGCTGACTGCAATGGAACTCCATCGTAAAGCATCTATAAAACTAAGATGTTGATAATTATTCATAGATTTCAACCTCGATTTCATGTGTCTTAAATATCGCGTCTCAAGACGTGACCCAGCTTAGATTGTTTTACAATGCCCCTAGGTTCTGTATTTTATCGTCACAAGTTCGCGAGCCTCACAAATATCCCGCCAAAAGATGCAACTTGTAACGAATTAATCGATTGCTATAAGCGTTGCGCTGTATGTTGAAATGTGATAAACATATGAGCTCGCAGTAGATTTGGATTTGTGCTTAGACTATTACTATGCATGGAATTATCAATAGAGAGGCGTAGTGAAACTGCGTCGTAGTAGCAATAGGCCTTGAATATGTTAGTGCGTTAATGAGCTATCAAAATCATTTATTCGTAAATGTGCAATATTGGACATCTAAATATCCATAAATGTCCCCCACGAAACACCCGTGCTCTCAGTTCATTGCAAGCTCTTCACTTTAATTAATACTATGACATTTCACTAATAATGAAAATGGTGTGTTGCAACTAGAGTTTTCACGGTACATAGCATAACCCATCTATTAACTAGTTTTAATGCAATAATTCTTTTAAAACATCTCGATGGAAGAACTTATAGGGGAGCTTCTTACCGCACTTCCCCATCTCCCTGGCCCTAGGAATAAAAGGCCCTGCTGGATATCATGAATGTAGTTATCATCGCTCTACCCCAATTGAAAAAACGCTGCATGCACATGCACACACACATACACACACACACACACACACACACACACACACACACACACACACACACACACACACACACACACACAGACACACACATGCACACATACATGTGTTGTGTAAATGATGATGTAATGTGTGTGGGTGGGGGATCACGTGTCTGCATAGTGCGGGCTTAACAGGGTATTTCTGAGACTTCTTAAATTTTAGTTCATCGCGATCTCTATTAGCTTCTACTAATCGTAACATGGTGTCAGAAGTTAGATACGGTCTCTATGATATCGGAAAGTTAAAAGAGCGATGGAGAAGTATTTAGTTCCCAAACCCATTGGCAAAGAGGATTCGGTTTAAAAGAGAGTTTGACCAGTTTCTGACGGCAATTGGAAAGGCGGATGCATTGGGTGTGTTTAAGTTGGCTATTTGCTTGCGGGTGATCGGTCCTAGGATGAATGACGTTGTAGACACTATTGTATTTGTGAAGGGCGAGGACAGGAGTGACTTTAGTGTCGTCGTAGCAAAGCTGGATGTTCTGTGTGCACTGTGCAGTAGCAAGCACGTCACAAGGGATAAGTTTTTCCATCTAAGACAGTCCGGGTGAACAATCGATCAGTTTGTCACTGAGCTTAGGAAGAAGGTGAAAGATTGTGAGTTTGGAACATTAAAGGACGATCTGATGCTGCATGTCCTCATTCGAGGTCTGGATAGTGAACGCATGCGGCGCCGTTTATTTGAGACCAACAACCTGGAGTTGCCCAAAGCGATCCAGATGTGTCAGAGAATGAAGGTAAAGGTGGCAGATCTACAGTCCTGGGGAGAAGCAAGTCCTGAAGTGGTTGCTGCAGTCAAGA
Organism: Ephydatia muelleri; assembly: GCA_013339895.1. Lineage (NCBI taxonomy): Eukaryota > Metazoa > Porifera > Demospongiae > Spongillida > Spongillidae > Ephydatia > Ephydatia muelleri. Next base: position 1,392,303 of record JABACO010000024.1, read on the forward strand.
GAACTACAAAGGAGAGTTTTGGATAGAAGACAGTGAATGTATGGCTTTAGTGAGCCGGGCACCAAATGATCAAGGTTCATCAAGTAGGAATGGGCAGCAATGGGCTTTAGGACACAAGAGTCATGGGTCAAAAGGAATCCAAAGGGTAAAGGATGTTCTAAGTGTGGGAGAGTTCATAAGTATGGACAGTGCCCTGCATTTGGTCAAGTGTAATGGAAATGTAGAGGCACGAACCATTTCGCAAAACAGTGTACTTCTCAGCAAAATGTAACGCAAATGGTGGAGAGTGGTAGAGAGGAAGAAGAGTGTCTTCTTATCAGGGTGGAAAAGATAGGGAGGAAGCTGTTGGCAGTGCTATCTGTTTCAGGGAAGAAACGATTGTCAGTGAATCTTACTTGCCAGTTAGATTCAGCAGCAACATGAAATGTGCTGTCCCATAGGGACTACCTGAAATTGGGAAAGCCACGGCAGGAACACAGCAGTATAACGCTAACCATGTATGATGGCTCGGTGCGAAGGTCAATGGGAAAGTGCACTCTGCAGTTGGCAGCTGAAACCATCTCACAGTTGGAGTTTGAAGTTCTGGACACCAAGCATCATTCATTGCTGTCTATGGACACCTGTTTGGAGTTGGGAGTACTCAAGTACAACACGGAGGAGGTATGTATTGTACACTCAGATCAGGAGCACACACGTTCCAGAATTTGCGAGGAGTATTCGGATCTTTTCAGCAGCATCGGGTGTTTGCCTGGGGAATACGATATTGAATTGGACAGTACCATACCACCTGTCCAAAATCGACCAAAGCAGCCGTTGAAGAGAAGATCAGCTCATTGGTACAGTGTGGAGTTATGGCACCAGTAGAGTGTCCAACTGAATGGATCAGTAATCTAACGGCTGTCTGGAAGGCAGACAAGAAACGAGTGCGTGTTTGTCTTGACCCTCGTGATCTAAACAGCTAGGGCTGTGAGGCAAAATCATTTAACATGTCAATGATGTTCTGCCGAAGCTGAAAGATGCAAAGAATTTCAGTTTGTTAGATGCCAAGGATGGATTCCTTCCTGTCATGTTAACTGAGAGGAGTTGTTATTTAACAACCTTTTGGAGTCCTAATGGTCGGTATAGGTGGGTGCGCCTACTCTTTCAGCACCTGAAGAATTTCAGCGTCGTTTGCAAGCAGCACTGCAAGGGCTGGATGGAGTGGAAGTTGTAGCTGATGATGTGCTGGTCTATGGAAGTGGGACAATAGAAAAAGAGGCTAGAATAAGCCATGACGAGAGATTAGCCAAGCTCCTACAAAGGGCAAGAGAGGTTAGGTTGAAATTCAACAAGGACAAACTACATTTGCATCTAACGAGTGGAGCTTGTCTACATTGGGCACCACATTTTCCTCAATGGATTGAGGCCAGACCCAGCTAAAGTGACAGCTGTCAAAAACATGCCTGAGCCCACCTCCACACAAGCTGTGCGTCATTTTCTGGGCATGTGCAACTATCTGGCTCTGTTCATGCCCCGGCTGTCTGCTACATGTACAAGTGAACCTCTCTGATGGCTTACAGAAGGAAATGCAGAATTTCGGTGGACTGAGGCAGAAAAGTTAGCTTTCCATAACCTAAAGGACATGATCAGCCAGGAACAGTTATTGACCTTCTATGATGTTCGTAAACCGGTTGTAATTCAATGCGATGCCAGCACAGAAAGTCTGGTGGCTACACTCTTACAAGATAGACGTCCGGTCGTCGCAGTCTCCAGATCATTAACCAAAAGTGAACACAACTACATGTATGTAGCACTGGAGTTAGAGTGTTTGGCGGTGGTGTTTGTGTGCCAGAAATTTGACCAGCACATGTATATGTATGGTAATAGAGTGACTGTTGAAACTGACCACAAGCCCTTGGAAGCGATCATCAAGAAGTCACTACTGGCAGCTCCAAGATGGCTCAAACGGATGCTGCTGCAGCTACAGTGGTATGATTTGAATATTCCTGGTTCACAAGTGGTGGCAGATACCCTGTCCAGAGCAAATGTCGAGGCTGCTCCAGAAGACATTGCTTGTAGGGATGAGGTTCTTCATCTCGGATTAAAAGATGCTGTGTTCAAAGAACTGAAAGTGATTTCTGACCAAGATTTCATTCTGATAAGTGACATGAGGCTGACCGCAGTGAAGGAGGCTGCAAAGAAGAATGTGGAACAGACAGAACTCTGGAAGGTCATCAGCAGAATATGCTCGTAAGTATTAGAATTTCAGAAAGGTGTTAACCACACAGGATCGTGTGATCTACAAAGGTGGTCAAGTGGTGGTACCGAGTTCACTGAGAGAGGAGTTCTTGCGTCGTCTACATTCAAGTCATCAAGGTCAAGAGTCTACTTTCCATCGAGCTAGAGATGTGGTTTACTGGCCAGGCATGTTGGAAGATATCAAGCGGGTAACCATGCACAAACTATCCTGTCTGTGAAAAGAACATGCCAACACAGGCCAAACAAGATATCAGAGCACATGAGATTCCAGAACAGCAATGGGCTAAGGTGGGGTTGGATCTGTTCCGGAGCAAAGGAAAGACTACCTGATAATCGATGACTCTATCTGTCCACTATCCCAAACTCTAACATTGGATGTGATTGGTCTAACTAAAGAACAGTTTGCTTGGCATGGAATTCCAGTAGTGGTTCAGAGTGATGGAGGACCACAATTCATGGCCCATGAATTTCATGTATTTGCATCTACCTGGGCGTTTATGCATACCTTCTCCTCCCCATACAATAGTTGGTCCAATGGCAAAGCAGAGTCAGCAGTAAAGATAGCCAAGCGGTTATTGAAGATGTGCCCTGATCCATACCTGGCACTGTTAGAATGGACTAGAAATACTCCCACCTCTGGCATGCAATCTAGCCCAAACCAGAGATTATTCCTCGGGGTGGCCTGGTGACTAGTCAGGAGAGAGTAAAGCCTGAGATCCAGGAAGATATGAGGGAACGTAAAATAAAGAAGCAACAAACTAGCAGCTAAAGTGCATACAAGTGGGTCAACCAGTATTGGCTCAGGACTGGCTTTCAAGGAAAACCCAATGGAACAGGGGAAAATGCATGGACCAGCTCCTACACCACCTTTTAAGGAACGGAGTGTTTCTAAGACCGTCCAGACACCAGCCATATGTGGATGCGGATGACAGAATGTCTGATCAAGGACCTACCAAGGTGCTACCAGTCTCAAATGTGGGGAATCCAGCGTTGGAGATGACTGAACTTACCAAGAGAGGCAACGACTGTTGAAAGGGAGGTCAGTACACCTGTGAATGGGGATCAACTTCGAGAAGGGTCATCAGTAAATCAACACCCTCCTGCAGCTGTGGAGAATTCCCCATTGACGATTACGCCTGTCGTTGGTACATGTAAAGATAGGGTGCATACACGCTCTGGACAAGTTGTGCGGGAACCCACTCGGTTCAAGGATTTTGTGAAGAACACCTAACTCATTATTTAGGAGAGGATGGAGAGGGGATGTTGTGTAAATGATGATGTAATGTGTGTAGGTGGGGGGATCACGTGCCTGTTGTAACAGCATAGTGCGTGCTTAACAGGGGACTTAAATCCTAGTCCATCTCGATCTCTATTAGCTTCTACTAATCGTAACATACATGCGCACACCGCGCGCGCGCATGTACACACACACACACACACACATACACACACACACACACACACACACACACACTCACACACACACTCACACACACACACACAATCACCGGTATATATCATCTACGCCCCAACTTGTAGGATTACACTGTCTCTTCACGTGATTCCTACCCATGCATGGATATACTCAGCCGTACGTACCTCTGCCTGCTCTGTCTGCTGCCGGACGATTTCAGCTTGTCTCGCGGCCATATGGTTTGGCGTAGTATTTCCTATCTCGATGCTAGATAGGAAAGAGACGTTGTCCTCACTATGAAGCTTATTCGGTGTGACTAATATGTCAGAAGAAGAGTGCTGGCTTTCGGTGCAAGGAGTTTTGTTCATTTTGTTTTCTATTTTCTAATCGGAACTTCACTGGTTTAATAATCCATGCACGATCGCTATTCATACGAATTAAAAGTTATATGCAACCATTCACTCACGGTTGTATGCGGCTGGAAATTAGGTTTACAATTAGAACGTTACGGTATGTACCTCGATAATTGAAAACAGACTCCTCATTACTGCGTATCCATGTTTCGAAGCTGATAACGACTTAGCAGAACCAGCGAATCAAAATACGAAAATTGATTCAAACACCGCACTTATTTTATTTATATCACCACTGCACACGCACTCTCCACGACACACGACAATGGTATGCGCATGCTGTTTACATAACGCCACGTGGCAATCATTTTGGAGGGGTGATGACTATATTCGGTAGAGTGGACTTCTGCACTAATCCAGAAGGTAAGCTTAAAACAGTAATGACTAAGAGAGATGTGGCTGTTAGAATTATCACACACAAAGTAGTGACGAATTTTCTGTCGTCCCAAACAAGGCAGTCGTTTTTCATGAATAATCGACATGGTTATTGTAATAAATGCACATGTATGTAATTACAGGCATGGATTACCACATCCAGCAAGTGCCCAAGCACTGCGGAGTGTGTGGACAACGCTTAAGAATGCGTAAACACAAGCAAACAGCCAGCTATGATTGCAAAACATTTACAGATAATCTGCAAATTGCATTTAGCATAAACACCTCTACTGATGATATCAGCATACATCCTGAACGTTTCTGTATCTGTTGCAAGCATTCCATGCAAAGAACCATCCATACTTTGACAGAGGGGGTACATCACAGGTGTGCTGTAATCCCATTTCAGTGGCAGAAGCATACCGATGAAGAATGCACGGTACATATACATAATAAAGAACTTCTAGCATGCATGACTTCATAATACACACATGCAGGTGTGTGAGCACTTCAGTAAAAGTGAGAGAGGACACTTGAGGAGATCAACTGTTGGTAGAGGCCGCCAAACAAGGGTCACACCCAATATTTTCATAGACTATCTTTGGAAGATTGCCCCTCCTCCAATCTTCTCTCATGATCATTGTCCACCTGTTGCAAGCCAGAATAGCTCGTCTGTTTTGAGCCAGCTCAAGTGTCAACTGTGTTCCAATCTTCTGACACAGCCAGTCGAGCTCCCATGCAGTGCAATGGTATGCACCAAGTGCATAGTTGAGTGGGTAGCAGCAACAGGTGCTGAGAACTGCCCTTGATGGCCCCTTGCTTTCATCACAGATAAGGCCAGCATCAAACCTGATACTTCTGTTGTTAGCAGATATCTGGTGCATTGCGTCAGCTGCGCAGAGATGTGAAGGCAGATGCTTATGAAGCGCACAAGTGCACACCATCTCTTACCTCTAATGAAGAAAGGGAAGCTGTAGTACTATTGAAGAAGGCAATCTCAAACAGTACAGAAAAGGGTATCATACATCTTGCAACAGGAGGAACAGTTAAGTTTATTTAGCTTATTATAATGTTGCATAACATTGTATCCTCACTTTAGCCAATGACATTCATTCAAGTGACCAAGGCCCGAAACCCGTTAGTTCAAGGACTGTGAAAATGAGATGCTCTGAGCAGTGGAGGAGAACCATCTGCCCTCATTCAGAACAACGTCCTTGTACTCAATGATGAAGAAGAAGAGCTTTGTTGCAGAAAGCAGGCATCTCTTCCATCATAGCTATTGGGGCAGCTGAAGTTTTGGCAATAAAAGCCGGTCTTGTTATTCCCTGGAATAAATTACGACTTCTTAGACGGTATACATACAATAGGCAAAACGTAGCAGCAATCATAAATCACTGCTTTTTTCAGGTGGCTCAAATCTTCAGGCATTTCACTGGCTGGTGAGGAGAGAATGAGAGAAATTTCTAAACAAATCGTCGGTGATAATCTGAAAGGAGAGCTTGCACCTTTTTCCTTTATGCTTCCCTCGGGTGGAGAGGAAATCAAAGGAGCTCCTCTAATATATATTCCAGAGCTGGTTGCAAAGGTTGTCCACCTCTTAGAAGAGAATGAGAGGTAATGAGTTTAGACAAGCATACCAACCAACATTTTCACATGCAACTTTTCATGCAGGACAAGAAGGCTTACCTGGCATGAAGGATTCATACCTGCCAGTGAGGTGTGGATAAAGATAGGAGGGGACAAGGGCGGTGGAACGTTCAAAATGAATTTCCAAAATGTCAGTATTGCCACTCCCAATTCTGTCCACAACACATGTGTGTTTTGCTGCTTCGCAGCTGGGGACAGTGTCACCAACCTCCATGCAGCACTTGACCGTTTCAAAGACCAGGTAGAACATCTTAATGGAATGAAATGGAGGTAAGAATTTGTTTAATTATGCTTGTCAATAATAAATCATTGCATAATTACAGACAGTATACAATCAAGATATTTATATGTGGGGACTTTGAGTTTTTGTCCAAAATGTATGGATTATCCGGAGCAAGTGGTAGGTTGGCATTACTATTTTCAGTGTCAGTAACATTATAAACATGCAATAGGATGCTACCCGTGTCCATATTGCATCATCCATAGTGAGATGATGGGTACCCCTTTATCAGTCCGAGGAGATGCAGCTCAGAGGACCCTTGAGACTATGCATGATGACCATCAGCGCTATGTCTCGGCAGGGAGCATCAAAAGAGATGCACAGAAGTTTTATAACTGCATCTCACCACCTATTGTTGACATCCCAGTTTCACAAGTACATACATGTGTATCCAATATTGAGCACATAACTCACATGCATCACTTAAATAGGTCTGTCCACCTGGCCTCCATATTACATTGGGTATCTTCACCAAAATGTTCAATTTACTGGAAGCTGTATGCTGTAATCTAGATCTCGAGCTTGCATTGCATGCAACTGATGTTGACTCATCCAGCTTTTCAAAATACAGCTTGGAGCTGCAGAATCTTCCACTGCTCCAAGCTGAGCTTGAAGAAGCCCAGCAAGCACAGGAAAATTTTCAGCAAATGGCAACTTATGTGGTCTTGGTTGGTGGTGCAGAGAGAAATCCACGAGCTGTGAACCTCCTGAAACAAGCTGCAGACAAAAAAAAACATGTCAAGGCACTTGTAAGTTTGAATGAGTATAGTAGTAAAGGAATACAAAAGATTTTTATTCACCGTATAGGAACACAGGTTAGAAAATACAGAGCAGCAGTGAAGAAGGGGTTTAATGAAAAAGAAGGGCCCTTTGTTAAGAGGCTTGATAGTGCTTTGCAGGAAATTGGAGTGCAACACCAGCAGTATTTTGGGGGTGCATTTATTGGAAATCATGTTCACAAAGCACTAAAGGTATAGTACACACACACATGGATATTATATGCATACGAATAATCCAGTAACATTTTCAGTTACCCAACATCCAAAAATTGTGCACATCCATCTCTGAAATGACACTACAGAAACTGCCCCACCGATCGGAAGAAGTAGCAGGGAAAATGGCACAGTTCATTACTGCATTTTCCTTATTTGGAAAATGCCACAACATTTGCGATCAAAACTTTATAGAGGAAACACATGTGCATGCATTAGACAGCGTAAGTAACATTATTGTAATTTATTCACTTCTGACCTTTGATGGTGTGCTTTTTGTTCAATTATACAGGCTCTTCATGAGTTTATGGCCTTCTTTCGTGGGACATTTGCAGATGCTACAACAACAATCAAAGTGCATTTGCTGGAAGACCATGCCACACAATGGGCAAATGCCACCCATGTTGGTTTTGGGCTACTAGGTGAACAGGGTGCTGAGTCGATTCATGCAAAATTTAATCGACTAGGCCTGGCATTTGCACCCATAAGAGACAGAGTAAAACAGTTGCAGTGCATAGTAAAAGAACACATTTTAAGTATAGAGCCACAAATAGTTGCTGCTATTCCTCCACCAACAAAGAGAATAAAGTTAACACAAACCTAGCCCTGCTCATTTTAATCAGTTGTATATATATGTGCTCCTACACCACCTTTTAAGCTCAATAGCATAGCCATGCAGAAGGCAATCTGGATGTATCTGTTGGCCTCCTTAAAGGGTGGAATATTTTCTGAAACCAAAACTTAATAATTTCAATTCTGTAAATATATACCGCTGTATATACTCGTACATAGGCCTATGTTACGAATAAAAATGGCCGATTTCAAGAGGTTATAAAACCACTTCAGAAAATTCGTCATCGCTAGTCTTTACCCAAATAAGTAAGTTCTTTCTACTTACTTTATTACAAAAGTTGTTTTTTGGTCATACCTTGTGTCCGAGCGTCGGTATAGTTTGTTGAATCCACCATGTCCAGAAAATGTGGACATCAATGCATAACTCGGCTTAGAATTGTGATTAAAAAATTCTGATTTCACCGTTAAACTACTTTAGAGATTTATTACGTTATAAAAATAGCTAATTAATTTTAAAATATATATTATTGTTTTCGCCTTTTAATTAATTAATTGTACGTCTGTATGGTAGGGAAGTTAGGTGAGGTCATTGCTTTTACATAAATCCTGCCAAACTAAGGCTATCGTCGATTTTAGTGATCTAACCATACGCATGCGCGTCGGTCATACGCGTTAGCTTGTAACTCGTGCCCCTGCCATTTATCCTTCCAGAGGTCACGTGAACTGTTATTTATTGTTACGGCCGGATATCGTATGTGCATGCGTCCTGACTCAACGTCAACCTTGGCCTGAAAACGTTCGACCGCCTAATGCACTGGTATACCATACAGTGCATGTATGGTGTAACATGACTCTTTTCGTAACCTCCTGCAGGTATTGACATCAATCCATTGCTTTGCCTAATAGAAAATATAATCAGTAACAGTTCTCAGTACTACCTACACCTTAACGTTCTGGTGTATAGTGTCAGGATGAATTGGCACTTCAGCAGATAAGGTGTTGCAAAGCTCTTGAAAGTCCTGCCATCCATGTTAATGAACCACATTACTGATCAGTCAGGCCTTCTGCTTACCTTCCAATCACAAATGCCTTTGATATGGTCTCATAGTCTTCACAACCTTTGACGGCAGCTCTTGTGTGGTTACCTGCATGTTCAGAAACAAATTACTTATTTTGAGGGGGAAAGGATGCAGATATTTAGCATTACAATGTTGTACACAGATCTACATGTGCATCCCTCCTTGGCAAGTTCGCATATGTGGCATGTACTGACTGCATGCTATATAAGTGGAACTTGGACTGTGGGCAACCAGACCACATTTCCGATAAACCGAAAATATTAACGGCGACGCTAAAGCTAAATCGGCATGCATGAGCGCTCAATCTGTATGACAATGCGCTGGGACGTACGCCCACCCCTCCCACACAACACTTATAATTATTGCCCTACCTGCCCTTCCGTCGTCTCCATTGATGCTACCTGTCGGATGAGGGGGGGGGGGGGGGGGGGGGGGGGGGGGGGGGGGGGGGATCAGCTAGAGAAGAGCAGGACACGACCTGTGATCATTAGGCAAGCCAGCTGCACTTGGCCTTATACTTCTGCATCACCTTCAATGTCTAAATTTTATCTGAAGCGAGCCGCGGTGTGCGTGACAGCTAGCTGGGTCTGCAGAGGAATAGATTAAGAAAATCACCCCAAGTACGCGTTGCATGGGTGAGCATTATGCATGGTGTTGGAGATAGTACACCAAGCCAGAGATAGTATCTTTGGCCAAGAAAACACTATCCCTGCATGCTAGGATCACGTCTAGCTTTAGCTTCTCATCCCAGGCTATCACCCTATACTCTATGGCAAACTCACTAATACAGGCCAATGATGGTCCATGCACCCGACGATTTCTTACGTGCGTATGTGGAATATATGTCTGTATCATGTCAATAACAGTTACTGAATTATTATTCCATGATGAGATGGTTATTCGATGCGCACTACAGGCTGTAGCTAGCTAGGGGCGGCTATTCATATATTTTATGTCACGTTAATTTAGGCCCATTATAGTCGACTCGTTACGCAGTTACTTCCATGAACGTGATGAACCGCCTCTTGCAGCATTAACGCGATAGTGAACTGCAGATGTGGATATCATTTAGGGAAGCCGACCCCTTCGTTGCGGTTGTTAAACCACCGATGAAATCAGGAGCTCATGTTTAATGACTTATAGCACTTTTGTCCCAAGGTGGGTCGAATCAAGTTTAGAATTTAAAATCATTGTAATTATATAGCAGACACATAAATCCAGTCAAAGAGGCCCACAGAATGCCATGTAGTGCATGATGCAAGTGTGGACTTCATTCAAGACATTGCATTCCGAACATCACGAGTACCATGGAGATTGTGCTCCAAACTTAAGATGACAGAATCAGCCTCCTATAGGTGTCATAATGGTCCATTGGGACATTTTTAGCTTCGACACTCTTGTTTTCTCTGATTGTTAGCAAACCCATAACCTATTAAACTCATGATACATGGTAGATACATGGCACACGCTATGGCATCTGGGTACATGCTTATTACAATGACAAGTCATCAATATACAGAATAGTAGCCAAAGTTTTACATCAATGGCTACACTAGGTACATGAAAGGCTGACTAAATAAGGAGAAAGGCCATATTGGACACAGCCATTCGTCCACTGGAATCGGCTACAGTACACCAGTACTGGCCTCGATGGGCCACAGACAGGGGACCAAGGGACAGGGTGCTGACAGCTGTGTAGGGTGAGGACAGGACCAGGGTGGGAGGAGGGAGGGAGAGCAATGATGTCGTGTTCCATGTAATGGTGAGGGTCCCCAGTCCCACTGCTGTGCACGAGAAAATTGCGTTGCTGCCAACAGGGGCAGATGTGTTGGTGGGAGGTGCTGTCACGATTGGCGTAGAGGCTATGGGAGAGTGCAAACGACAATGAAGATACATATGTTAAGAATCAAGACTTTTTACAATGTAAGCAAATACTGCAATTGCATTTTAAAAATTTATTTACAGACACAGGGTAAAGAACTCACCAAGCAGTACGGTAGCCACCTGTGAGGCAATGGACACACCAGCACCATTAGTCACCAGGCAGCTGAAAGAGGACCCGTTGTCTGCCTGAGAGGCTGGGCCTATGGTGAGCACTGGGCTGGAGACACCCTGGAACCTGCCCCCAGGAGGGAGCTGGCTGCCATTGCTGTACTGCCATGCATAGCCAATGGCCCCTCCTCCACCGGCCACTATGCTCAGGGTCACATTGGAGCCCAGAATCACTCCAATGAGGTTGGATGGCTGGGTAAGAATGGCTGTGTCTGTAGGGAGTAACCAGACGACAATCTAATAAATCTCCTGGAAGTTATTAATACCCAAGCTAACCACTGTTGATAACTGATTTGCCCCCAATCCCCGTTTACAAACATTAATTAAATATTTTTCCAAAAACACAGGAAGCAAATCAAACCCTTTTTTTTTTCTGCTTTGCATAGTAAAAAGCACTCATCATTGTCTATTGTCTCACCAACAACCAAGACACTTGTGGCCACCGAGAGACTGGTGACTCCGTCGACATTGGTGACATTGCACTGGTACAGTCCTTGGTCCTGAGGCATGACATTGCTTATTGAGAGGGTTGGTTGGTTGACTCCTGTCACCCTCCCTCCATTGGAGAGAGCCACACCATTCTTAACCCACTGGTAGCTGGTGATGGTAGCTCCACCCACACCATCATTTGGATTGCAAGTGAATACTCCAAGGGACATTGTTGCCATGGCAACAGCATTTGGTGGCAGAACTAATACAAAATACAAGGTGAGAAAAGTGGCCATTTTTAGTATGTGAGCTGGTTACCTATCACTCTCAAAATGGAGGGCATGGAGAGGACCTCTGTACCTCTGCTATCAGTGACCACACACATGTACGTTCCTCTGTGTGTCGTGTTCACTGAGCTGAGGACCAATGTGTCTGTGATGTCATAGCCACCATATTGTCTGGACTGGGGAGGAGTCATGCCAGGAGGCACGGTCCAGCGTACAGTGAGGGGGCCCAGACCATTGGCAGAACAGGAGAGTGATGCATTCTGTCCAAATGTCACAGAGAGTGTAGCTGTAGGTTGTTGTGTTATAACAGGAGAAGAGGCTATGGGGAAAGAGTGATGTTAAAGTAACCATACTTGTACAATAGTTTTGTTCCTACCGAGCATTAGATATGCAGGCTGTGTAGTTGTGGTGTTCCCAGAAGGACTGGTCACTCTACACACATACACACTGCTGTTGTCTCCTCCTATCACAGGAAAAATGACCAAGGTGGGTGTGGTCACACCTTGGTATCTATCTCCTGATGATATATTGGTCCCATTCCCATACTGCCATTGGAATGAAACAGACTCCATTCCAGCAACAGTAATACTGAAGTTGACCACCTGGCCAAGCAATACATTGGTAAGTTTGCGAGGCTGTCCTGTTACCACAACATCTAGCAAAATGGAAGATTAATGAATGGTACCAATGTTTGATGGTGTTGTACATACCACCGACTGTGACTAATGTGCTATTGGACAGCCCAGTGCTAACTCCATCAACGTTGATGGCACTGCACTGGTACATTCCCTGGTCCTGTAGTGTTACACTACTGACTGAGAGGGTGGACTGAGTGGTCCCAGACACCCTCCCTCCATCAGTGAGGATTGCTCCATCTTTAACCCATTGGTAGCTGGTGATGGTAGCACCATTTTGACCATCATAGAGTGCACACAAAAGACTGCTGTTTGCACCAAGGAGGGCTGGCTGCGTAGGATACAGAACCGGACCCGACATGTCCAATGGAAGCACTGAAACAAGAGGTTTGATTTTAACATCACACAATGACCTCGTGCAGCACTAAAAATGGTCTTGTCCCTCTTGATAGTGGCATTACCTGGACAGTTGTTTACCACTCCTGTATGAATGTTCTGGTATATGCTGATTGGAAGAGATGGAACAGTTGGCTCAGTGGGGTAAGTTACATCATACAGACTCACCCATTGGGTACTGATGCTGAACCATTGTAGTTGGTGGGCACAATAGAAGACACCACACACTGTGACAGAGAAGTGTTCCACACACAGTAGGGATCTCTAGAACCCACACAGGCACTGTACAGTGGAGATGAATTTTTTTAATGAAACACATGACAGCTAGTAAAATACACAGCTAATTAAATGCATGGAACAGTATAAAGGCTAAGAGGCAAAACACTCCTGAAATACTACCAGTTATGTACAAGTTATGTACAAATTAATATTATAGAAAGACTTTAGATGTGTGGTGTGTCTGGACCACTCCCCCATCATACCTGCAGCTGAGGTATCTACCACATCTCTGAACAGGTAGTCTGTAGATGGAGGTGTCTGTGTTCACGTAGAGGTACTTCACTCCTCCCTAAGATGGCATTATCAAGAGACAGACATGCACATTAGATGAGGTTGCTATGGGCATATTTGTTCCCTTAGTGAACGCAACAGCACACAAACACACAACACTATGTCTATCTCTTCAGGTTGGGCATAACCATCTCAATGGCCACTCTTCTAAAATTGATAATTACCAGTACACAGATGATCTCACCAGTTGCTGTATGTCCATCTGTCTGACACTTGAGGTGTCATCCAACTAAGTGTACAGTCAGGAATGCAAAAATCAAAAAGGACATCATATCTGCTGCAAATCATGTCTGCCCCTCCCCTCATTGTCACATCCACTTGTACCTTGATCTCCTCTGCTATGATGGAGAATGCACTTCCACTGGAGTAGTAACCAATGGCAACCTTCAGTACTGTACCAGCAGCTAGGATTGTGATCATCATATTAGATGATATAATGAATCATTTATGCTTATATGTGATAGGAAAGAGCCATTATTTAATTCAAGATCTTTATTAAACAATAGATACAATAGATTTACATTGCCGTATTGACACAGCTTACAACTGGAATTTGAATAACAAGCTCATCATAATCAAGGAAGCACATCACATCGTACTATGTAGTTTGTATGATGTATTAAAACTGATTATACATATTGAAGGATCACCATCACAAATTTTGCAATGGTCAGCACTGTAACACACCTGTTCCCAAAAAGAGCACATCTTGGATAACACAGGTCCTTGAGGATATGTTATTAGTCACCACACATGTCTGGTCCAGTACAATTTTGGTGATACTGGAAGAGGGGGGGGAGGAGAAGGAGGAGGAGGGGAGGGAAAGGAGGAAGAGGGGAAGGTGATTAATTCATGCCTGCACACTACACAAGCTCACTGAGATCATCACAGATGGTAGTAGCACATTATTAGCACTGCCCCTCAATATTGTCTAGGAATGAGGGACGCCTGGTTGGATTCAGCCACACCTTTACACATTCAACTCCAAAATCGAATGGAATACAATAACACTCAAAAGAAATTGAACAAAAAGAACATCTTGACCTTTGCAAGTCTTTAGTGTGTGGCATCAATAAGAAACCCACAATGCTTCACGCAAATACATCTCTTCCCCACGGAGAGTCCCACTATGCTTAGTTTGTCATCAAATCCTCTTCACGCAATACACTTACCTAATGCCTGTCATCATAGCCAATGGTTCACTGCCAATCTGAGTTATTGGCAAGACAGTGTCAGTGTAGGTGTAGTCTGGTCTTGCCATATTTCCATTAGTCGTACACTACATGAAAATGTTAGCACGCCTTATGTCACATGCTGGCAATAATATAATCTGTACCTCCACATAACCAGATGTCGTACGTATACCAGTATTGGGATTTACTAGCAGAGTCCTGAAGATGTCAAACACACCACCATTCCTCCCATATCGACCAGTGGCATCGTCCACACTGTTACTAGCTGGGTAGACACACACAGCTGATGCTTCAACACCTCTGTAAAACAGAAAGTAAAGAGCAATGGCATTTATCTACATGTGTAGTTGCGCTGATTAAGTGTTTAATGGTTTTCCTCATCTTGTTATAACATCACTTATGTAAGAAATGTTAATTACATCTGGGGCAGCTGACAAACCTAATGGACAACAATGGGATATAAAATTGTTAGAATAACGTGAAATGAGACTTCAAAGGTTGAATGGGGACTGAAAAAAAAACTGAAGCATCAACCTCCCAACTCTCATTCAATAAAGCAGTCTGTCCAAACCAAATATGCTTTAGCTATGAGAATAATTTTGCATATATATAACACAAACACAATCACACTCAGTACTAGTGTGTTCACACAAGTGAAACTCTGCGCTGCTTTTTGATCTCCATTTCCATTACGACATCACATTATTTCACGTCTCCATAACAATGTGTAAAGGTTCTACAAACATTGCACACAATGCAGTTTGGGTTCCATTGGCACATTAGCACAAATATACTAACCCTATGGTGGCAGTGAAGACTCCGTACATAAACAGTGACCAATCTCCATTCTGATAATATCGTCCCATCTGATTGAATGCAACACCACCTGTAATAGAGTACACAGATGATATCTACAACACAACCTCCCAATATACCTTACCCACTTATATCTCCTGCCCCATCACCCACATCTACACCCTCACACAGCCCACCTATATTTTGCATTAAAGCTTGCCCACCAGAGGAGTAAGTGCAAAGGACAAAATGAATGTAAATAGGCTTTTGTATTATTAAAGGTCAGCAAAATTAATATTCTTATATCTATGCAATGCTATAACATAGCAACTTATGGAGCAATTTTCTGGTCAACAGCAGATATTTCACTTTCATGGTACACGTAGGATAAACTTATCCTGCTTAGGACTCAAGACCATGGCAATCAAATGTGTGTGCCTTATTAACCTTGTAACTTTGTACAGAGTCATTTAATTTGGTGAATTTACCAATTAAAATCATCAAGTATATTGCAATGATCACATGTGTGACAAATTTGAAAAAAAACAAAAACAGGGTGATTCTAGCTCCAATTAATTGATTAGCATGTGAATGTTTTGCATACTGATCAAAGTATTGGAGGGCATAGTGAATGTTGATTTCAGTACTGCAACCCAGCTTACTGATGGCATTGTAGTTGATGGAGTACTTTGCACTGTTGCAGTTAATACGTGCCTTCACCAGAGTGAGTGGAGCATTGTCAGCACTGTTCCCTGGATCATTCTACAGTAGGAGGTAAGAGGAAGTCTCTTTATAAAGTCCCTCGAGATAAGGTTTACTCACCTGACAGATACGAACAAGTTGACTTACTGCATACTAAACAGAGTAAAGAGAGCAATCAAATGCTGCATGAGGATGTATGAATGCTGGCAACCTTACATACGGCTCAGATGGATGAGCATAGCCTCATACTACACTATTAATTAAATAATTGATTTATCTATCAATTAATTGCCATGATTACAGTTAAACTAATGACAGACTTCAGTGTCATTTGATTATTTGTGCTGTTATGTGTAAGATTACAGGCAACTTTAGTTAGTGATTTCCATGCATTGTGACTAAAGGAATACTAATACATAGCAGGTAAGAAATGTGTGTCATATGAGATACAAGTCTAATCAGCACATACCCTTAGCATACATAGTTACATTGCACCATTTAGACATTTAACGATCAGACTTACATTCTGGCTATCAACGTCTCTCACGAACACATAGAAATATTTGTGTTCATCAGGACTGATGGTATCCATGACTCCAGGCAGAAGAGCAGTCCTGGGGGCGTAGCTGGCCCTATAGGTGTCCACAAACACTGGGGCTACATATAGGAGAGAATAACAGTACTGAAATTGAATAACATAAAACAAAGCATTGTACCTCTGAAATTGGCAATGCTATTAGTGCGCAGCTGCAGTACTGTGTAGAGTGAGTTAGGGTCTGTAGGGTTTGTGTAGTTGACAGTGAGGAAGAATAGACCAGTATTGTTGGCATCCAAGTTGAGAGTAGAGACAGCAAAGAAGTTAATGCCTCTTGGGTTGCTAACTAGAGAAAGACAGATCAGTAGCACAACAGACACACATGTGTCTAGTGTACATGTACCACTCTCTCCCCCCTAACACCACCACCCACATCCCAAAACACAAGCACACAGCATATAATCATACCATTATACGCAACTGCATATTCATAGAAGGCAGGGCTTATAGAGACAGTACCATTTGCAGCAGCTATACTTGTGTAACTGGCCTTGGTCAATACCTAGGTGGGCGTAGATGCAATACATAAACTGTGCCTGTAAAGTTGCGGCTTAAAAACTTACATCAACTGCCCTACAAGATGGCGTCCCAGTGGCCTCACTCCCACACACCACCAGCCTTGTGGGATCAGTGGGGATGGAAGTGAACACACGAAGGTGGTTCCTGCACACGTAGTCCTGGGAAGGAGGGAGGAAAGGGGGTGTGAATGTAAGAACAACTTAACCATGGACCTCACTGGATTGTATCCAATATCGGCTGAGCATGCCGCAGTGGAGACTTTTGGTGGAAAATTAAATTCCTTAACCAAAGTCAAGTTTTGGTTTAATACATAGCCCCAGTCTCTAGCAATGTCATAAAAAAGGAGAGGAACAAGAGGGGGGAAGGGGAAAATATACTTCAAAACATAAGCAAACGTATAGCTGCTACTCACGCTGCTCCAACAACGATCATGCCGCGAATGGCATCAAAGTTCAGCTTGCTAATAAAGTAAGGCTTCAATGATCCTGTTCGTCCAGTGAACTTCGAATATGACAAAACTGTGCAGAAGTTCCGCATACAATGGTGAATGAGGCACGTATTAAGGCGTCGTGTGTACAACGTCTTACAATTATGTACCTGGCGGTGTCTGGCTATAACTCGGTGTAAAAAGTGGGTCCAGTATCTGGCTCGGTTGAGCAGCATCAGAAAGAACAAAAGTGAGGAAGCTAATGAAATACATCGATTGAGACATTATAGCGAGCTACTGCCTTCAATAATCACGGCAGCCAGCAAACAAGTGAACAGAATGGACTGTATTGCCGCTACACAACAGTTTTGCAGCTGCTCTAAATGGTACAGCTGCATGCAATTGCAACCATAGCAACATGTTTTTATTTCATTTCTATAATGAAGGTTGAATAAATAAATAAATAAAAAGCCCACTCTGAATGCAACCTTTCCCTCCCAACCTTCAACGAAGGTTGGAACGTTCTTCAACCTCCAGAGCTTCGGTCCGAGGACACCAGCACTGGAGCTTTTCACGCTCAGAAAAGGTTACTGCATCTCATCCTCATGGGGGAAAGATCAACTGCTAGAGTTGGATCGTGAGGTGCAAACATGTACTATAGAAATGATCCTAGTAAGTACAGTCTTAATTATGAGATTGATTGCTTAATTATATATATATGGTTTGATATCCAATGCTTGTGGGTTTTTAATTGCGTGTACATTTAACTGGTATTTTAACTCTGCAGCCGAATTTTTAATCAGCATCCCCGATATTAAATTCGATTATTAACGCACGCGACTAAACCTGCCCGACAAGTTGTCATAGAGAGCGTTGCTACGTTATGTGCAGTGTCGCAGTTATGGAACTGTTCATTTTTTTGCTATGCTACTTAGTACTTGGTGATGCACAGCCAAATGTACTGAAACCAACATTAAGAAATATCTATCACCTCCCCTCTTCGAGTAAGCGCACTTGAAATGTATATTCTACCCGGTTTTCGTCATAACTTAATTGCTTATACTAAGGTTTTGCACATACAAAATACATTGGACGAACAGGAGCAACACTACCTTACTTTATCAGCAAACTTGACTTCGACGCCATTCCTGGCATGCTCGTTGTCGGAGCAGCGTAAGCAGTGTATTGGATAGTCAGGCGGTTGCACATGCACATATAATATTATACCACTTGCTTCTCATAGAACTCTGCTCTCTGCCCCTCCCCCTCCCTCCCTGATCCTGCTTCGTTGAAATCTAGGCATTGCTATACTCATGCAGTGGTTATTTGTGCGATGTGTACAGTATACGTAACAACTAGCCTGGAATTGGACCCTTCAATATTAATGCCTTCTATACATAAGTATACTGAAGAAATGGGTCCAATTCAAGATAAATCAATGAATGAAATTAATCATTTTGCACATATATGTAAGGTTTACAGTTTATACTGACCTTTATAAAGATTGAGTGAATTAAATGTAAGCATTGGGTATACTTATTTACCAGTGACTGGCTATGCATATTAAGTCAGAACCTAACTGAAGAAGGACGTCTCTATTTACCACCACAAGCATCTAGGGCAGCATGTTCAGCTGCTATTGGATACAATCCAGTGAGGTCCATCATTATGTTCATCCTACATCCACACCCCTTTCCTCCCTCCTCCCCAGGACTACGTGTGCAGGAACCACCTTCGTGTATTCCCCTCCAGTCCCACTGACCCCACCAGACTGGTGGTGTGTGGAAGTGAGGCCATTGGGACTCCATCTTGTAGAGCAGTTAATGTAAGTACTTTGGTATGTTGACTGCATAGAAGCTTTCCATGCAATAATTACCTAGATATCAAACCTGATGAACTTCACTACTGTGGAAGCAGCTAATGGAACAATCTCCATTAGACCTGATTTCTATGGACATGGAATTGCCTATAATGGTATGTACTTGTCCATTGTGTGTGCATGGTACAGTACAGCAACTGTACTTAAGTTTTGTTTTGTTTTTTCCTTCGTGCAGTAAGCAACCCAAGAGGCATTAACTTCTTTTCTGTCTCTACTCTCACCTTGGATGCCAACAACACTGGTCTATTCTTCCTCACTGTCAACTACACAAACCCTACAGACCCTAACTCACTCTACACAGTACTGCAGCTGCGCACTAATAGCATTGCCAATTTCAAAGGTACATTGTTTTTTTAACTATGCTTTATAGTTTTGTATTGTTATTTTCTCTTAAATGTAGCCCCAGTGTTTGTGGACACCTATAGGGCCAACTATGCCCCCAGGACTGCTCTTCTGCCTGGTGTCATGGATACCATCAGTCCTGATGAACACAAATATTTCTATGTGTTTCTAAGAGATGTTGATACTACCACACAAGTAAGCAATGTCATATGGTCGATACGTACTGCCTATCCACTATCCTTGAAAACCTAATGGTCCTTACGCATGTGGCATAAATGCTGATGTTAATCAAAGTAAAACATTTAACTTATGTGTGCACATTTTTATTTTAGAGCATAATAAGCCAAGTTGCTCGTGTCTGTCAGGTTAGTAAATCTTATGTCATGAACTTGGAGGACTGTATAAAAAGACTTCCTCTTACCTCCCTACTGTAGAATGATCCAGGGAACAGTGCTGACAATGCTCCACTCACTCTGGTGAAGGCGCGTATTAACTGTATGAGTGCACAATACTCTACTAACTACAATTCCATTAGTAAGTTGACAAGAGAGTTTTATAAATCCCATTTAATAATTAACGGTCACATGACCTTGCAAGATGAACATTTTCAAATTGTACATTTTACACCATGTGAATCTAATAAGCAGTGGGGATAGAAAGGAGGTAGGGAGGGGGTGAGAAATTCACTCTCTCTTCCCATCCAAGAGTGTTGGCCTGTGCTAATTACATGCACTTCTGCTAGATTGACACTATTAAAGAGCTGTGAGTATACCTCTGTTTCTTCATCTGCAATTCTCTAATACTCTTAATTAGCTCCTGATGAATTTGGGAGTATTGGTGTAAGTGTGTGTATCTGTTCACTGTTGTGTGTGTGTAATTGTAATACAATTCATCTTGTAATACAAATTGCACACGAACAAACACACATGACAATTATTCATTAATTGACAAAATGGAGTGAGTATAGATGGTCTTTGATCACATTTTCTATCAACCAAACAGGAAGTGTTGCATTCAATCAGATGGGTCGATATTATCAGAATGGAGATTGGTCACTTTTCATGTATGGAGTCTTCACTACCACCATAGGGTTAGTATACATGTACTGGTAAGCCCCCCCCCCCCTCCCCCCCCCATTTCTATGCACTGCTGCTATTAGACCATTTTTAAGCAGCTTATGGTTTCTTCACCTACAGAGGTGTTGAAGCATCAGCTGTGTGCATCTACCCAGCAAATAACAGTGTGAACGATGCAACTGGTCGATATGGGAGGAATGGTGGTGTGTTTGACATCTTCAGGACTCTACTTGTAAATCCCAATACTGGTGTACGAACAACATCTGGTTATGTGGAGGTGAATGCACCATAGTATAATTAAAGCTATTCTTAATATGATAGATATTAGACATTTGTCATTGTTTCTTTTTAATAACCCTCCGTATCCACATGACTTTTTCCATCCTTATTCAGTGCACATCAAATGGAAATATGGCAAGACCAGACTACACCTACACTGACACTGTCTTGCCAATAAATCAGATTGGCACTGAGCCACTGATTGTGATCAATAATCTGATGTCAGCACTTCAGGGGGGTGGCATTCAAATATATTATCACGCTTTTCTCCTCCTTGTCTCTTCCTCCTCCTTCCCTTCCCTTCCAACTCCAGTATCACTAAGATTGTACTAGACCAGACTTGTGTCATTACAAATAACATATCTGCAAACACTTGTGTTGTGCAAGATGTGCTCTTTTTGGGAACAGGTATGCCATAAATATATGACAGCACTATGTACATCTAACCCCATAGTTAGCGTATTTACATGCATTGCTCATTTACTCTTCAGCAGGCAAATGGAAATTTACTTTGTGATAATGTTTTACAAAGCTCTCTACCTGTACAATGATCTAAATGTCAAAATATTGTTTTAACCAGAAATTTAGAGGAGTTTGAAACTGGCAATAATTTAATTGGAATACTATTATCGAACTGTAAATTATATGTATTTGATAATGATGATTGCTATCAGTGCAATATAGTAATTACAATAGTTTAATTTTGCACGCAACTGCACGCAACAGCACACTGTACATGTCCTTGTGTAAACATGTATTGTGTGGTTCCTTGAAATACAGGAATACATGCAATGAAAATGAATAACCATAAGGAACTGAAAGAGCACATTGCTAATTATTAATGAATGCTAGAGCAGATTTAAGTCAGTAATCAAAATTGCTACACAGCCGTGGGTACAGTGCTGAAGGTTACCATTGGATACAACAACCAAAGCACATCCTCCATTGCATCTGAGGAGATCAAGGTACGTATGGGCATCTGATCAGCATAACAGTTACACAAGGGACACATTTAGAAAACAGAATGACATGCCCACACAAAAAAAAAGAGAATAGTTGCAATAATTGTTTTGACATGTACATTTATGCTACAAACCATTACAGCTCAATGATGCCTCAAGCGTTAGGCAATTGGACATAAAGATGCAGGTAAATGTTTGATGTGGTAATGGGCCGTTATGATTCAGTCCACATTGGCCCTTCTAGGGGGGAGTGAAGTACCTCTATGTGAACACAGACACCTCCATATACAGACTACCTGTTCAGAGATGTGATAGATACTTCAGCTGCAGGTATGATGGGGGAGTGGTGTAGCATCATTTCCATTTAATGTTTATGCTGTATAAGTAACGAAAGTAGATTCAATAAATAAACATTATCCATTATTATTGTACTTCAACGTGTACAATTATTAACCACAGTCTATTAATGTATACACCAAATGTGTACATCACGAAATGCAATTACTAACCTTTCTATTTGCAGTTCCTGTGTGGGTTCTAGAGATCCCTACTGTGTGTGGAACACTTCTCTGTCACAGTGTGTTGTGTCTTCTATTGTGCCCACCAACTACAATGGTTCAGCAACTGTACCCAATGGGTGAGTCTGTATGATGTAACTTACCCCACTAAGCCAACTTTTCCATCTCTTCCAATCAGCATATACCAGAACATTCATACAGGAGTGCTTAATGGCTGCCCAGGTAAGAAGATTGCATGCCTTGCACAAATACATGGAACCATGCAAAATCTCTATCAGGTGTGATGCTTATACATGTACTTCTCTTCATGCAGCTCTTCCAATGAATTGTTCTAGTTCCATCTCCGGTCCTTCACAGCCTGTCTTTATTGGCTCCACCATCTCTTTTATGTGCGACGCCAGTGACTGTCACAATGGTTCTACCATCAACAGCTACCAATGGGTTAAAGATGGAGCAATCCTCACTGATGGAGGGAGGGTGTCTGGGACCACTCAGTCCACCCTCTCAGTCAGTAGTGTAACACTACAGGACCAGGGGATGTACCAGTGCAGTGCCATCAATGTTGATGGGATTAGTGGTGAACTCTCCAATAGCACACAAATCACAGTTTATGGTATGGTATATCATAGGTCATCATAAAGCACACTGTCATGTACACTGCTACTATTTACTAGATGTCATGGTAACCAGCCAGCCTCAAAACCTAACCAATGTACTACCTGGTCGTATGGCTAACTTCAGTGTGACTGCAGCTGGGGCTGATTCTTTCACATTCCAATGGCAGTATGGGAATGGGACAAATATACCACCAAGAGAAAGATACGGAGGTGTGACCACACCCACCTTGGTCATTTTTCCTGTCATAGGCAGAGACAACAGCAGTGTGTATGTGTGTATAGTGACCAGTCCTTCTGGGAACACCACAACTACACAGCCTGCATATCTAATGCTCGGTAGGAACAAAGAATACATACATATAACTATTGTACAAGTATGGTTACTTTCTTTCCCCATAGCCTCTTCTCCTGTTATAACACAACAACCTACAGCTACACTCTCTGCGACATTTGGACAGAATGCATCACTCTCCTGTTCTGCCAATGGTCTGGGCCCCCTCACTGTACACTGGACCACACCTCCTGGCATAACTCCTCCACAGTCCAGACATTATGATGGCTATGACATCACAGACACATTGGTCCTCAGCTCAGTGAACACAACACACAGAGGAACATACATGTGTGTGGTCACTGATAGCAGAGGTACAGAGGCCTCCTCTATGCCCTCCATTTTGGGAGTTAGAGGTAACTGATTTACATGCGACTTATAAAAGAGCACATACATTATTCATGTATCTTTCTTCAGTCCCATCTTCAAATGCTGTTGCTATGGCAAATTTACAAGTGGGAATGTTCTCATGTACCTCTAATGATGGTGTGGGTGGAGCTACCATCACCAGCTACCAGTGGGTTAAGAATGGTGTGGCTCTCTCCAATGGAGGGAGGGTGGCAGGAGCCAACCAACCAACCCTCTCAATAAGCAATGTCATGCCTCAGGACCAAGGACTGTACCAGTGCAATGTCACCAATGTTGATGGAGTCACCAGTCTTTCCATTTCATCCAGCTTTGTTGTTTCAGGTGAGACTTGTGCAATAGTGAAGAAGAGTCAACTTGATGAAACGTATGTTCTCACTCTAGACACTGTAATAGTCACCCAGCCATCAAACCAGAGTGGAGTGGCTCCGGGCAGTAATGTCACATTCAGTGTGTATGCAGTTCATGTGGTGGGTGGAGATGGAGGGTCCATCTCCTATGTGTGGACATACAGCAATGGCAGCCAGTTGGCAGGAGACAGGTTCCAGGGAACCAACACATCAGCACTTACCATTAGCCCAGTGCTGGGTTCAGACAATGGATCATTTTTCATCTGCACGGTGTCTGGGAGCTCGGGTGTATATATAACATCACAGCCTGTTAGCCTCAATGCATTAGGTATGTTTGTCAATGAATATATTCCATTGCATCTTGCATATTTGTGCGTTGTGGCTCCCCCTCATATGTTTCAATGGATATACACTCTGCAATTACGCAAATGGAAGTACAGCAAGCTTCACTTCTGTACAACCCAGCCCTTCATTACAACTCACTTGCTCATATGTAAGCACTCATTTAAGATCTAATTGCAGTGTTATTTAACCACTTTGGCCAACAACTTCTGTACCACCACAGGCATCACCGTCTATTCCAATTCCAAGCAGTACTTCCACATTTTCACCCCCTGCCAATGTAGCCAATGGTTAGTTTTTTAGAAAGAGAATTCATAAACCAAATGTGACTTTTTTAAATATTGAATAATGTTCTGTACACTGTGGAAATGGCTCCTTTATTGCATTGATTCTACACCTAACTTTCACTGAATTTGGACAGCCAATTGATGAATATAATATATATTATGAAAGAGCAAGCAGCAAACAAATAGATACACTACTAAAGTTAGCTCATTTGAGAAGTTGGGTAGCATTGATGGGGCTGTGTAAAAATGTTCTTATGGAAGGAAATGCCCTTGTTCCAAATAACTCTTGAAATTTACATTTACAAGGAATTTACTCATGTTATCAGCATGGCAGGATTTGTTATAGGGCTATTGGCTATCACTAACACTTTAAGGTTGCAATGATTGTATTTTTAGTCAAGTGATGCAAAACCATTACCTGCATGTAAAGCATTTGTTGCGTGATGACTTGCATACATTTCTGAATGCAGGATATGCCAAAAATTACGGTGGCCAAATTGGCTCATCCAAGCAATACTTCATCAGCAAGCTGAACTTTGATGCCATTCCTGGGATGATTGTTGCTGGAGGAGTGTGAGTTCTCCACTAGCTATGTAAATCAGTGCTGAAACCAGCCTTCACTTTGATCATTTTACTTATGTGTTGTTGCCTATTTCTTAAATACCCATAATATGTGTTAAGCCTTGAGAAAGCTACATTTCTTCTACATACACACAAATATTGGATATTGGAGCATAACATAAATGAAGAGTCCCATTATAATTCACAGTGACTGGCTGTACATATTAAGTCAGAACCTAACTGAAGAAGGACGTCTCTATTTACCACCACAAGCATCTAGGACAGCATGTTCAGCTGCTATTGGATACAATCCAGTGAGAATCCATCATTATGTTCATCCTACATCCACACCCCTTTCCTCCCTCCTCTCCAGGACTACGTGTGCAGGAATCATATTCGTGTCTTCACTTCCAGTCCCATTGACCCCACCAGACTGCTGGTTTGTGGGAGTGAGGCTATTGGGACCCCTTCTTGTAGGGCAGTGAATGTAAGTTGTTGGATATGCTGAAACACAATAAGAACTCTCCAATACTTTCCACCACATCAGATATCTAACCTCATGAACTTCACAGCTGTGACAGCAGCTAATGGTACGGTCTCCATTAGACCTGATTTCTATGGAAGCGGAATTGCCTATAATGGTATGATACTGCTAATGTGAGACAAGCTCTGTGGATAATAATCTGTGCTCTGGTTTGCAGTTAGCAACCCAAGGGGCATTAACTTCTTTTCTGTCTCTACTCTCAACTTGAATGCCAACAACACTGGTCTATTCTTCCTCACTGTCAACTACACAAACCCTACAGACCCTAACTCACTCTACACAGTACTGCAGCTGCGCACTAATAGCATTGCCAATTTCAAAAGTATGATCATTGCATTCAAGTAATGTGTTAGTTTGATATCATGATGCTCTCTTCAGCCCCAGTGTTTGTGGACACCTATAAGGCCAACTATGCCCCCAGGACCGCCCTTCTGCCTGGCGTCATGGATACTATCAGCCCTGACGAACACAAATATTTCTATGTCTTCGTGAGAGACATTGACACTGATACACATGTAAGCAATGTCATGTGTACTGCTTATATGCTATCCTTGAAAACCTATTGGCCATTGCAAATGTGTCATACATGCCAGTGTAACGCCTTTAACAAGTGTGTGTATTGTTCATTCTTATTTTAGAGGGTAATAAGTCAAGTGGTTCGTGTTTGTCAGGTTAGTACATCTTTATTTCATTGACTTGTGAGGGATTTTATTACGAGACTTCCTCTTACCTCCTACTGTAGAACGATCCAGGGAACAGTGCTGACAATGCTCCACTCACTCTGGTGAAGGCACGTATTAACTGCAACAGTGCAAAGTACTCCACCAACTACAATGCCATCAGTACGTGGACAAGATAGTTTTATGCATCACATGTAATAAAGAACTTCTTGAGAGGAACATTCTGCACCATGTGTATCTAACAGGGAGAGGAAAAAAGGAGAAAGTGAAAGGGAAGGGGAGTGGCATTTTCTCTTCTCCTCCCAAAGTGTTTGCCTAGGGTACTAATATATTACAGAGTTAAATACCCTTTGAAAACAGAGGTACTCACAGCATCTATCTAACAGGACTCTTGATGACCTCACACAATATTGATGCCTTTCTCTTGTTCACCATTTAAACCCTGCGGTTACTCCCAGTTGTCATTTGTGATTTAATACAATTGCCATTGTTATGCAAAAAACCAAACACAGCAACTGATAATATGCATTGATGATATGATTTTCTCAACACGAGTGAGGATAGATGGCCTTTGATCTAATTTTTCATAAACCTACAGGTGGTGTTGCATTCAATCAGAAAGGGCGATATTATCAGAATGGGGATTGGGCGCTGTTTATGTATGGAGTCTTCACTACCACAATAGGGTAACATTTTGTGTGTCACCAGTTCTATGGAGCTGCTGCCATCTATAAGACCCTTTTATGACAAATTTATAATTCACCTACAGAGGTGTTGAAGCATCAGCTGTGTGTGTCTACCCAGCTAATAACAGTGTGGACGATGCCACTGGTCGATATGGGAGGAATGCTGGTGTGTTTGACATCTTCAGGACTCTGCTTGTGAATCCCAATACTGGTATACTGACGACATCTGGTTATGTGGAGGTGAATGCTACATACACTTAGTGTAATTACAGCTATTCTTGATATGCATGATATTAGTTTATTCAGTAGCCTTCTGTCATTTGTGTTGAACAAATAACCCTCAGAGAATTCACATGTCTTTTCTTATTTAGTGCACACCAAATGGAAATATGGCAAGACCAGACTACACCTACACTGACACTGTCTTGCCAATAACTCAAATCGGCACTGAGCCACTGGCTGTGATCAAAAATTTGATGTGAGCACCTGCAGGGGAAAAATGTCCATTTCAAATACCCTTCACCCACTCTCCCCCTCTTCTTCCCTCTCCTCCACCCCTTCCATTCCACCTTCAGTGTCACTAAGATTGTACTAGACCAGACTTGTGTCATTACAAATAACATATCTGCAAAGACTTGCGTTGTGCAAGATGTGCTCTTTCTGGGAACAGGTAAAAATTTCCACCACACTCACTTGATCGTAGTAGCATGTTGATATGTATTGTTCATTTAATAGTAAGTTAAGTAGGCATTGGTCGTGCAAACAAATTTACTTTGCTATATGTAATGGTTCTACAAACCCCATCTATGATGATACATATGAAACAATAACACTATATCCAAGACGAATTATACTTTGTCAGAGAACCCAGCCAGTATACATGTACATGTATGTGTCAATAAATGTCACAGAACCTGCAATGGCATGCAAAGGCAGTCACGAAGTGCTAACGAAAGCCTGCACAACATGCGACCACGGTGGCGCAGGATAAAACCAGTTAAATCCTGTTCAAGGACCGGTATTTCTTAGACCCTTATAAAAACCTTCACCCATTTGAGTTCGTGCTCGTGTTCGTGTTCGAATGCTTATGTCGGTGTTTAGTGCATGCTACTGTCGTGCGGTATATACTGTGGTCATATTATTTGTGGTGGTTACTGCGTTGGTACGCTAGCGCGGTATAACGGTCTTCTACATGTACATACTTAAATGTTTGTCTAACTAGTCCCAATTGAAGTTAGAAAAAAAATTCTATTTGAGTTTTACGTATTATAGTACTACACAATCCAAATAGGCTATATGGAATCGTTTCGCGACAAAGGACCTACATTATCCAGTACGCGCAAAAGCAAAGTAATACTTGCGTTGATATATATGGCTATAATCAAACATTCAGAGCCTCAACGACAGATACTCCAATCTTCAGTGCGTAAAAAACAATGTGTAGAGGAAGAACATTTTAAGCTCTAGAAATTGAAATCTTGAAAAAAAAAACATTCATTAGATCCCTTTTTGCGGAAACAATGGCTTTTGATGTTGATTATTCATGATAATAATTTGCCACCTTTATGCAATAAAAGCTATAACTATTCTTGAATGTTGCACTCAACTTTATTTATTTCTTGCTTAGCTCCCTTGCAGCTGCGGAATAACATAACCAAATTACTAAACAGCTGTGCAGAGAACATTGTCCATAATACTAATGAATGTCACAACACAATAAGTCATGACTTATAATTCCTTACACAGCTGTGGGTACAGTGCTGAAGGTTGCCATTGGATACAACAACCAAAGCACATACTCCATTACAGCTGAGGAGGTCAAGGTACATCTGATCAGCAATACAGTTACACAATTGATACATTTGGAAAAATAGAAAGACGTGTCAAAAGAGAGAAATGATAGATTAGAAATATACATTTATGCTACAAACTATTACAGCTCAATGATGCCTCAAGCGTTAGGCAATTGGACATAAAGATGCAGGTAATTGTTTGATATGGTAATGGCCCATTATGGTTCAGTCCACATTGGCTATTTTAGGGAGGACTCAAGTACCTCTACGTGAACACAGACACCTCCATCTACAGACTACCTGTTCAGAGATGTGGTAGATACCTCAGCTGCAGGTATGATGGGGGAGTAATGTAGCATAACCTCCATCCACTGTCTATACTTTTGTATAAGTAAATACAGTATGTGTAATTATTAACCACTGTCTATTATTGTATACACCAACTGTGTACATCACGAAATGCAATTACTAACTTTTATATTTACAGTTCCTGTGTGGGTTCTAGAGATCCCTATTGTGTGTGGAACACTTCTCTGTCACAGTGTGTGGTGTCTTCTATTGTGCCCACCAACTACAATGGATCAGCATCAGTACCCAATGGGTGAGTCTGTATGATGTAGCTAACTACACCAAACTAACTGTTCCATCTCTTCCAATCAGCATATACCAGAACATTCATACAGGAGTGGTTAATGGCTGCCCAGGTAATAGCATTGCATGTTGTATCTCACACAGGCAATGTGAATACATCCACTACATGATGCCATACTTCTCTTCATGCAGTGTTTCCAATGAATGCTTCTAGTTCCCTCTTCAGTCCTTCACAGCCTGTCTTTATTGGCTCCACCATCTCTTTTGTGTGCAACGCCAGTGGCTGTCAAAATGGTTCTACCATTAACAGCTACCGATGGGTTAAAGATGGAGCAATCCTCACTGATGGAGGGAGGGTGTCTGGGACCACTCAGTCCACCCTCTCAGTCAGTAGTGTAACACTACAGGACCAGGGAATGTACCAGTGCAGTGCCATCAATGTTGATGGGATTAGTGGTGAACTCTCCAATAGCACACAAATCACAGTTTATGGTATGGTATATCATAGGTCATCATAAAGCACACTGTCATGTACACTGCTACTATTTACTAGATGTCATGGTAACCAGCCAGCCTCAAAACCTAACCAATGTACTACCTGGTCGTATGGCTAACTTCAGTGTGACTGCAGCTGGGGCTGATTCTTTCACATTCCAATGGAAGTATGGGAATGGGACAAATATACCACCAGGAGATAGATACCAAGGTGTGACCACACCCACCTTGGTCATTTTTCCTGTGATAGGCGGAGACAACAGCAGTGTGTATGTGTGTATAGTGACCAGTCCTTCTGGGAACACCACAACTACACAGCCTGCATATCTAATGCTTGGTAAGAACAAATACAAATACATAACTATTGTAAGACTACATGTATGGTTACTTTCTTTCCCCATAGCCTCTTCTCCTGTTATAACACAACAACCTACAGCTACACTCTCTGTGACATTTGGACAGAATGCATTACTCTCCTGTTCTGCCAATGGTCTGGGCCCCCTCACTGTACACTGGACCACACCTCCTGGCATAACTCCTCCACAGTCCAGACATTATGATGGCTATGACATCACAGACACATTGGTCCTCAGCTCAGTGAACACAACACACAGAGGAACATACATGTGTGTGGTCACTGATGGAAGAGGTACAGAGGTCCTCTCCATGCCCTCCATGTTGAGAGTGATAGGTAATCGATTTAAATGTGTCTTGAAATAGACCAAATTCATTATTCATGCATCTTTCTTCAGTCCCATTATCAAATACTATTGCTATGGCAAATTTATTAGCTGGAATGTTCTCATGTACCTCTAATGATGGTGTGGGTGGAGCTACCATCACCAGCTACCAGTGGGTTAAGAATGGTGTGGCTCTCTCCAATGGAGGGAGGGTGGCAGGAGCCAACCAACCAACCCTCTCAATAAGCAATGTCATGCCTCAGGACCAAGGACTGTACCAGTGCAATGTCACCAATGTTGATGGAGTCACCAGACTCTCCATTTCATCCAGCTTTGTTGTTTCAGGTGAGCCTTGTGCAATAGTGAAGAAGAGAGAACTTGATGAAATGTTTGTTCTCACTCTAGACACTGTAATAGTCACCCAGCCATCAAACCAGAGTGGAGTGGCTCCGGGCAGTATTGTCACATTCAGTGTGTATGCAGTTCCTGTGGTGGGTGGAGATGGAGGGTCCATCTCCTATGTGTGGACATACAGCAATGGAAGCCAGTTGGCAGGAGACAGGTTCCAGGGAATCAACACATCAACACTTACCATTAGCTCAGTGCTGGGTTCAGACAATGGATCATCTTTCATCTGCACTGTGTCTGGGAGCTCGGGTGTATATGTAACATCACAGCCTGTTAGCCTCAATTCATTAGGTATGTTTGTCAATGAATATATTCCATTGCATCTTGCATATTTGTGCATTGTGGCTCCCCCTCATATGTTTCAATGGATATACACTCTGCAATTACGCAAACGGAAGTACAGCAAGCTTCACTTCTGTTCAACCCAGCCCTTCATTACAACCCACTTGCTCATATGTAAGCACTCATTTAAGATCTATATATAGTTGCAGTGTTATTTAACCACTTTGGCCAACAACTTCTGTACCACTACAGGCATCACTTTCTATACCAATTCCAAGCAGTTTTCCCACATTTTCACCCCCTGCCTATGTAGCCAATGGTAAGGATTTTTGAAAGATAATTCATAACCAAATATGACTTTTTAAATATTGAATAATGTTATTTACACTGTGGAAATGACTCATTTATTGCACTGATACTACACCTAACTTTCACTGAATTTGGACAGCCAAATGATGAATGTAATATATATTACAAAAGAGCGAGCAGCAAACAGATACACTATTGAAGTTAGTTCATTTGAGAAGTTTGGTATAGCATTAATGAGGATGTATAAAAGTTCTTATGGAAGGAAATACCCTTGTTCCAAATAACTCTTGAAATTTACAGATACATGGAATTTACTCATGTTATCAGCATGGCAGGATTTGTTATAGGGCTATTGGCTATCACTAACACTTTAAGGTTGCAATGATTGTAGTGTTATAGTCAAGTGATGCAAAACCATTACCTGCATGTAAAGCATTTGTTGCGTGATGACTTGCATACATTTCTGAATGCAGGATATGCCAAAAATTACGATGGCCAAATTGGCTCATCCAAGCAATACTTCATCAGCAAGCTGAACTTTGATGCCATTCCTGGGATGATTGTTGCTGGAGGAGTGTGAGTTCTCCACTAGCTATGTAAATCAGTGCTGAAACCAGCCTTCACTTTGATCATTTTATTTATGTGTTGCTGCCTATTTCCTAAGTACCCATAATATGTGTTAAGCCTTGAGAAAGCTACATTTCTTCTACATACACACAAATATTGGATATTGGAGCATAACATAAATGAAGAGTCCCATTATAATTCACAGTGACTGGCTGTACATATTAAGTCAGAACCTAACTGAAGAAGGACGTCTCTATTTACCACCACAAGCATCTAGGGCAGCATGTTCAGCTGCTATTGGATACAATCCAGTGAGAATCCATCATTATGTTCATCCTA
Source organism: Ephydatia muelleri (assembly GCA_013339895.1). NCBI lineage: Eukaryota > Metazoa > Porifera > Demospongiae > Spongillida > Spongillidae > Ephydatia > Ephydatia muelleri. The sequence continues at coordinate 1,425,198 of JABACO010000024.1, forward strand.
CATCCACACCCCTTTCCTCCCTCCCCCCCAGGACTACGTGTGCAGGAATCATATTCGTGTCTTCACTTCCAGTCCCACTGACCCCACCAGACTGCTGGTTTGTGGGAGTGAGGCTATTGGGACCCCTTCTTGTAGGGCAGTTAATGTAAGTTGTTGGATATGCTGAAACAAAAAAGAACTCTCCAATACTTTCCATCACATCAGATATCTAACCTCATGAACTTCACAGCTGTGACAGCAGCTAATGGTACGGTCTCCATTAGACCTGATTTCTATGGAAGCGGAATTGCCTATAATGGTATGATACTGCTAATGTGAGACAAGCTCTGTGGATAATAATCTGTGCTCTGGTTTGCAGTTAGCAACCCAAGGGGCATTAACTTCTTTTCTGTCTCTACTCTCAACTTGAATGCCAACAACACTGGTCTATTCTTCCTCACTGTCAACTACACAAACCCTACAGACCCTAACTCACTCTACACAGTACTGCAGCTGCGCACTAATAGCATTGCCAATTTCAAAAGTATGATCATTGCATTCAAGTAATGTGATTAGTTTGACTACATGATACTCTCTTCAGCCCCAGTGTTTGTGGACACCTATAGGGCCAACTATGCCCCCAGGACTGCTCTTCTGCCTGGTGTCATGGATACCATCAGTCCTGACGAACACAAATATTTCTATGTCTTCGTGAGAGACATTGACACTGATACACATGTAAGCAATGTCATGTGTACTGCTTATATGCTATCCTTGAAAACCTATTGGCCATTCCAAATGTGTCATACGTGCCAGTGTAATACCTATAACAAGTGTGTGTTGTTCATTCTTATTTTAGAGGGTAATAAGTCAAGTGGTTCGTGTTTGTCAGGTTAGCACATCATTGACTTGTGAGGGATTGTATAACGAGACTTCCTCTTACCTCCTACTGTAGAATGATCCAGGGAACAGTGCTGACAATGCTCCACTCACTCTGGTGAAGGCACGTATTAACTGCAACAGTGCAAAGTACTCCACCAACTACAATGCCATCAGTACGTGGGCAAGATAGTTTTATGCATCCTATGTAATAAAGAACGGTCATATGTTTTCTTGAGAGGAACATTCTACATTCTGCACCATGTGTATCTAACAGGGAGAGGTAAAAAGAGAAAGTGGAAGGGAAGAGGAGTGGCACTTTCTCTTCTCCTCCCAAAGTGTTAGCCTAGGGTAATTATATGTCATTATGCACTAATACATTACAGAGTTAAATACCCTTTGAAAACAGAGGTACTCACAGCTCTTAGATGGCATCTATCTAACAGGACTCTTGATGACCTCACTGATGCTTGAGATTATTGATGTCTTCATCTTGTTCACCATTTAAACCCTGCGGTTACTCCCAGTTGTGCGTTTGTGATTAATACAATTACCACTGTTATACAAAAAACCAAACACACAGCAACTGATAATATGCATTGATGATATGATTTTCTCAACACGAGTGAGGATAGATGGCCTTTGATCTAATTTTTCATAAACCTACAGGTGGTGTTGCATTCAATCAGAAAGGGCGATATTATCAGAATGGGGATTGGGCGCTGTTTATGTATGGAGTCTTCACTACCACAATAGGGTAACATTTTGTGTGTCACCAGTTCTATGGAGCTGCTGCCATCTATAAGACCCTTTTATGACAAATTTATAATTTACCTACAGAGGTGTTGAAGCATCAGCTGTGTGTGTCTACCCAGCTAGTAACAGTGTGGATGATGCCACTGGTCGATATGGGAGGAATGGTGGTGTGTTTGACATCTTCAGGACTCTGCTTGTGAATCCCAATACTGGTATACTGACGACATCTGGTTATGTGGAGGTGAATGCTACATACACTTAGTGTAATGACAGCTATTCTTGATATGCATGATATTAGTTTATTCAGTAGCCTTCTGTCATTGGTGTTAAACAAATAACCCTCAGAGAATTCACATGTCTTTTCTTATTTAGTGCACACCAAATGGAAATTTAGCCAGACCAGACTACACTTACACTGACACTGTCTTGCCAATAACTCAGATTGGCACTGAGCCACTGGCTGTGATCAAAAATTTGATGTGAGCACCTTGCAGGGGAAAAATGTCCATTTCAAATACCCTCCACCCACTCTCCCCCTCTTCTTCCTCTCCTCCCCCTTCCATTCCACCTTCAGTATCACTAAGATTGTGCTGGACCAGACTTGTGTCATTACAAATAACATATCTGCAAAGACTTGCGTTGTGCAAGATGTGCTCTTTCTGGGAACAGGTAAAAATTTCCACCACACTCGATCGTAGTAGCATGTTGATATGTATTGTTCATTTTTATAGTAAGTAGGCATTGGTTGTGCAAACTAATTTACTTTGTTACGTTATGGATTTTCAAACCCCATCGATGATAATACAAATGAAATAATAACAAGACAAATTTTACCCTATATATTTAAATGGTGCTGATTTGTCTAACTAGTCCCAATTGTGCATAATTGAAGTTAGAAATTGTCCCAATAATTTTTTCTATTTGACTTTTACACAAAACGTATTATTGTCCTCTAATTACTATACAATCCAAATAAGCTATATGGAAAAAGCCACCTACATTATAAAATCTTCAGTACGCGCAATAGAATCGTAACAGTTGCATTGACATATGGCTAATTAAACATTCAGAGCCTCACAACTCAACGGCAGATACTCCGATTTTCAATGTGTAAGAAGTAATGAGTAGAGGACATTTCAAGCTTCTAGAATATCAAAAAAAATTGAAATCTTGAAAAAACATTCATTAGATCCCTTTTCGCGGAAACAATGGTATTTGATGTTGATTATTCATTATTATAATTCGCCACCTTTATGCAATAAAAGCTATAACTATTCTGGAATGTTGCACTCATCTATGCACATTGTTTATTTTATTACTTGCTTAGCTTCCTTGCAACTTAGAACCAAATTACTCAATAGCTGTGCAGAGAACATTGTCCATTATACTAATGAATGACGCAACACAATTAAGTCATGACTTATAATTCCTTACACAGCTGTGGGTACAGTGCTGAAGGTTGCCATTGGATACAACAACCAAAGCACATACTCCATTACAGCTGAGGAGATCAAGGTACATCTGATCAGCAATACAGTTACACAATTGATACATTTGGAAAAATAGAAAGACGTGTCAAAAGAGAGAAATGATAGATTAGAAATATACATTTATGCTGCAAACTATTACAGCTCAATGATGCCTCAAGCAGTTAGGCAATTGGACATAAAGATGCAGGTAATTGTTTGATATGGTAATGGCCCATTATGATTCAGTCCACATTGGCTATTTTAGGGAGGACTCAAGTACCTCTACGTGAACACAGACACCTCCATCTACAGACTACCTGTTCAGAGATGTGGTAGATACCTTAGCTGCAGGTATGATGGGGGAGTAATGTAGCATAACCTCCATCCACTGTCTATACTTTTGTATAAGTAAATACAGTATGTGCAATTATAAACCACTGTCTATTATTGTATACATCAACTGTGTACATCACGAAATGCAATTACTAACTTTTATATTTACAGTTCCTGTGTGGGTTCTAGAGATCCCTATTGTGTGTGGAACACTTCTCTGTCACAGTGTGTGGTGTCTTCTATTGTGCCCACCAACTACAATGGATCAGCATCAGTACCCAATGGGTGAGTCTGTATGATGTAACTTACCCCACTGAGCCAACTGTTCCATCTCTTTTACTCAGCATATACCAGAACATTCATACAGGAGTTGTTAGCAGCTGCCCAGGTAATAGCATTGCATGTTGTATCTCACACAGGCAATGTGAATATATCCACTACATGATGCCATACTTCTCTTCATGCAGTGTTTCCAATGAATGCTTCTAGTTCCATCTCCGGTCCTTCACAGCCTGTCTTTATTGGCTCCACCATCTCTTTTGTGTGCAACGCCAGTGGCTGTCAAAATGGTTCTACCATTAACAGCTACCGATGGGTTAAAGATGGAGCAATCCTCACTGATGGAGGGAGGGTGTCTGGGACCACTCAGTCCACCCTCTCAGTCAGTAGCGTAACACTACAGGACCAGGGAATGTACCAGTGCAGTGCCATCAATGTTGATGGGATTAGTGGTGAACTCTCCAATAGCACACAAATCACAGTTTATGGTATGGTATATCATAGGTCATCATAAAGCACACTGTCATGTACACTGCTACTATTTACTAGATGTCATGGTAACCAGCCAGCCTCAAAACCTAACCAATGTACTACCTGGTCGTATGGCTAACTTCAGTGTGACTGCAGCTGGGGCTGATTCTTTTACATTCCAATGGAAGTATGGGAATGGGACCAATATACCACCAGGAGATAGATACCAAGGTGTGACCACACCCACCTTGGTCATCTTTCCTGTGATAGGAGACAACAGCAGTGTGTATGTGTGTAGAGTGACCAGTCCTTCTGGGAACACCACAACTACACAGCCTGCATATCTAATGCTTGGTAGGAACAAATACAAATACATAACTATTGTGAGACTATGGTTACTTCAATATCACTCTTTCCCCATAGCCTCTTCTCCTGTTATAACACAACAACCTACAGCTTCACTCTCTGTGACATTTGGACAGAATACATCACTCTCCTGTTCTGCCAATGGTCTGGGCCCCCTCACTGTACACTGGACCGTGCCTCCTGGCATGACTCCTCCCCAGTCCAAACAATATGATGGCTATGTCATCATAGACACATTGGTCCTTAGCTCAGTGAACACAACACACAGAGGAACATACATGTGTGTAGTCACTGATAGAAGAGGTACAGAAGTTTCCTCTCTACCCTCCATTTTGAGAGTGATAGGTAATCGATTTTAGTGACTTGAAATAGAGCACATACATTATTCATGTATCTTTCTACAGTCCCATTTTCAAATACAGTTGCTATGGCAAATTTATTAGCTGGAATGTTCTCGTGTACCTCGAATGATGGTGTGGGTGGAGCTACCATCACCAGCTACCAGTGGGTTAAGAATGGTGTGGCTCTCTCCAATGGAGGGAGGGTGACAGGAGCCAACCAACCCACCCTCTCAATAAGCAATGTCATGCCTCAGGACCAAGGACTGTACCAGTGCAATGTCACCAATGTTGATGGAGTCACCAGTCTTTCCATTTCATCCAGCTTTGTTGTTTCAGGTGAGCCTTGTGCAATAGTGAAGAAGAGAGAACTTGATGAAACGTATGTTCTCACTCTAGACACTGTAATAGTCACCCAGCCATCAAACCAGAGTGGAGTGGCTCCGGGCAGTATTGTCACATTCAGTGTGTATGCAGTTCATGTGGTGGGTGCAAGATGGAGGGTCCATCTCCTATGTGTGGACATACAGCAATGGCAGCCAGTTGGCAGGAGACAGGTTCCAGGGAACCAACACATCAGCACTTACCATTAGCCCAGTGCTGGGTTCAGACAATGGATCATCTTTCATCTGCACGGTGTCTGGGAGCTCGGGTGTATATGTAACATCACAGCCTGTTAGCCTCAATATATTGGGTATGTTTGACAATGAATATATTCACTTGCATCATGTATAGCGTGTGCAACATGGTTTCACCTCATATCATCCATCAATGGCGATTTATGAGTCATTCTCTGCTCCCTGCAGATTCCGCTATTGTTTCAAATGAAAGAGATACCTTTCTCATAAGGTTTGAATGTGTTCAACCCAGCAGCACACTGCAGCCCTCTAGTTCATCTGGATTCGTGTATAAATTCACCTCATCTGTTGTGCAAGTATCTAGTTCTTCGACCATACAATTGTCTGGGCCCATTCAGTCAAGCACAATGGCTCATATAAGTTCTACTTTCGCTTCCATTCAGCCAGCTCAGACAACCACATCTGCAGCACCGGAGGCATCCTCTCCAGTTCAAATTCCAAGCTGATATCCTGTAGTCTATTGTCAGGTTAATATATCCAGACAGTATGTATATACATGTAGTCTGTGTGCAATTAACTGGTATACAAATCATGTGCAATTAAATGTACTGTACTGTAAAACGACAATTGTTCGTTGCAGTGAAGCTATTTATCCGAAGCAATTTATCCTCGAAAAATATAAGCAGGATTCGCGGAAAACCAAACCGCATCCCCTAGACCGTATAAGTGATGAAACCTGGAAAGCTTGGTACCTTTCTATGCAGCTACACCTTACCTTGCATGTAATACCTTCATCTTGTGAGGAATTATCGATAACTTCGCGACAGAGCCTTTGTTCAGAACGTACTCGCCAGGTGGAATTAATGAATTTACGTCGCTAGGTACTTCAGAGGGGCGCGTGCCTAGTGCAAATTTTCAATGGACTGAAACAGCAGTGCCGTAGGTTTCTTGGATATCCTAGGAAATTCAATCGTTACGTGAACAATGAGCACACAGTTCCGCTCATGAATGACACCACCATTTCAGTTGTAATGGTACTGATTACTAATCAGCCATATGTCTACTCTGACAGTAGAGAGCGCTCATAATAATACAATAAACGGCCCACTCTGAATGCAACCTTTCCCTCCCAATCTTCCAATGAAGATTGAGAACGTTCTTCAACCTCCAGAGCTTCGGTCCAGCTCTGGAGCTTTTCACGCTCAGGATAGGTTACTGCATCTCATCCTCATGGGGGAAAGATCAACTGCTAGAGTTGGATCTTGAGGTGCAGACGTGTACTATAGAAATGATCCTAGTAAGTACAGTCTTAATTTACTGATACGTGTACTAAATAATATATACAAGGTTCGATATGTGCCACTTGTGGGTCTGCAGCGCATTACAATATTATTGACTCACGTGACTGAATTATGATAATTTGTCTGATCCCATATGCGCAATGAGTTTTTCATTTATGGAACGTTTCATTTCATTGCTTTGCTTCTTAGTACTCCGGCGTTCAGTACCTACCACCAAAAGCGCCCATTGCAGCATGTTCAGTTGCCATTGGATACAGTCCATGGTTATGATAGTCACACCTTTCCTCCCTCTTCCCCAGGACTACGTGTGCAGGAGCCATCTTCGTGTGTTCCCCTCCAGTCCCACTGATCCCACCAGACTGGTGGTGTGTGGGAGTGAGGCCATTGGGACTCCATCTTGTAGGGCAGTTAATGTAAGTTGTTGGATATGCTGAAACAAAATACCACCACATCAGATATCTAACCTCATGAACTTCACAGCTGTGACAGCAGCTAATGGTACGGTCTCCATTAGACCTGATTTCTATAGAAGCGGAATTGCCTATAATGGTATGTCATGTGAAAGTACATCATGCTCTGTGGATAATGAGTGATGCTGTGGCAGCAGCGAATGGTACTGTCTCCATTAGACCTAGTTTCTTTGGAGATGCAATTTCTTTTAATGGTACGGCACCTTTGAACAAGCTCTGTGGATAATAATATGTGCTCTGGTTTGCAGTTAACAACCCAAGGGGCATTAACTTCTTTTCTGTCTCTCTACTCTCAACTTGGATGCCAGCAGCACTTCCTCACTGTCAACTCTATGTAGTGCCACAACAAGTAATTGCCCCAACTCAAGGTCACAAGATGGAAACAATCTTATCTCAAATCACATACACAGCCGATCCTAACCAATAGGTTGTTTGGGATTGTCAACCAATCAGATACCTGTATGAGTCACTGATATTACATATACAAACCCTACAGACCCTAACTCACTCTACACAGTACTGCAGCTGCGCACCTAATAGCATTGCCAATTTCAAAGGTATGATCATTGCATTCAACTGCTATCAAATGTAGTTTTTTTATTTCTTTCCTCAGCAAGTGATGTGTTTGTTTGACTTCATGATTCTCTCTTCAGCCCCAGGGTTTGTGGACAAGGTATAGGGCTAACTATGCCCCCAGGACTGCCCTTCTGCCTGGCGTCATGAATACCATCAGTCCTGATGAACACAAATATTTCTATGTCTTCACAAGAGATGTTGACACTACTATCACATGTAAAGCAACGGCATCAGGTCTATGCGTACTGCCTATACACTATCTTTGAAAACCTAATATGGCATACATGCCAGTGTAAAAACTTTAACAAGTATGTGTACATTGTCACGTTTGTCAGGTCAGTGCACCTTTATTTCATGAACTTGAGAAAGAGTATAAAGAAACTTCTTCTTACCTCCTACTGTAGAACGATCCAGGGAACAGTGCTGACAATGCTCCACTCACTCTGGTGAAGGCACGTATTAACTGCAAAGTACTCCACCAACTACAATGCCATCAGTAAGTGGACAAGATAGTTTTATAAATCCCATTTAACAAAGAATGGTCATACATGCCCACTCACTCTGCTCACACTTGTATTAACTCCTTGAGTGCTGCATTTTCATTTGCTGCATTATGTGGTGAATGGCTACATAAAAAGTACTCATTACTATTGAATATTGCCCACAGGTGGTGTTGCATTCAATTGGATGGGGCAATATTATCAGAATGGAAATTGGTCACTGTTCATATATGGAGTCTTCCACTACCACCATAGGGTTAGTATATTTGTTGAGTACTTTCCCAACAAGGATAGTTGCATATCACTACAGGCTATCATAAGCTGATTTAAAGTTGAGTCTCATAATAGTTATTCATCTTGCAATAAAATGCCAATAAAGTTCAGAATTATCAATTTCTGTACTGTTATCTTATAGTATAATAATAATATTTGGCACCATGTAATTGGGTGAGGTAGACGCACACAGCTGATGCTTCAACACCTCTGCAGAGAAATAGATATGAGAATTCCTCAGGCATTCAAAATAGAATTAGAAGTTCCTTATTAATAATCAGATTAAATTATTAAATGATACAGTAGTTTTAAGCGTGTACCAAATACAGAATGAGTCCATTGAATTTATTTCTACCCAGCCAATAACAGTGTGGACGATGCCACTGGTCGATATGGGAGGAATGGTGGTGTGTTTGACATCTTCAGGACTCTGCTTGTGAATCCCAATACTGGTATACTGACGACATCTGGTTATATGGAGGTGGGAAGCTAACAGCTTGAATGCCTGCAATTTTCCCCACATGTATTTTTGCTTTTTAAAGGAATACTGACTAACTTTAATTAATTGTGACATCACAGCTAAAGACTAATGACTAATGTATAAGGTTTCCTACTCCTGCACAGTGCACAAACAATGGAAATATGGCAAGACCAGACTGTACCTACACAGGCACCATTTTGGCAATAACCCAGATTGGCGCGGGTCCATTACCTGTGTTCAACAATCTGATGTTAGTTCTTTGTGAAAATAAATAGCAATATTTATTTTATTTTGTATTCTACCCCCCCTCCCTCAGCATCACCAAGATTGTACTGGACCAGATATGTGTGGTGACTAATAACATATCCTCAAGGACCTGTGTTATCCAAGATGTGCTCTTTGTGGGAACAGGTATGAAGAAGTATTCTGGTCTACATGAGAATATGTATTATTTGCTAGGCAAATAAATGGTATATATCATGCCATGCTTTATTATTTCCTAACAGACTATTCCACTTAACTAACATACAGGGAGATGGAGGGCAAATCAGCTTACCTACGGTGGTTAGCTTTGATGTTGAAAACTATACACAGGGATTGATTAATTGTCCAGGGGGATTTATTTGGTTGCCTTGTGATTATTAACTGGATTAGTCCAATATAGGTCTGGCTGTGGTGTTTTAGAAACAATACCTATTCTACTGTGAGAAATTTGCTTCAACTAATCATGCCTGTTAGTGTTGAAGATATTCTTTCACAGATGTAATAGCCATTGTGGTCAATGGGATTTATACATTTGGCAATATTTGTTGTTGAGTTCATACAACAGCTTCAGGTACAGTGATGAAGGTTGCTATTCGGTTACCTCAACAGTAGCGTTTTCTCCATCACCTCTGAAGAGATCACTGCAGTGTACAACTTAAATGGCACACATGATCACTTGCACTTGACATGCCTTACGCCATGCAGCATTACAATACTTGCTTGCAGCTCGACGATGCCTCAAGCATTTAGGCTATTGGTCATAAAGATGCAGCAACTCTTTGCTTTTGTGGTGACAACACCACATGCATGGTTACACACATTACCGCTCCATTAGGGTGGAGTGAAGTACCTCTATGTGAACACAGACACCTCCATCTACAGACTACCTGTTCAGAGGTGTGGTAGATACCTCAGCTGCAGGTATGGTGGCAGCAATCATGCCTCAACCTTGTACAATATCTCACATAGCAGTAATTTTGGGAGTAGATACGTCGAGTGGAAGTGGATACAAATTGAGTACTTGAATTATAGGTTACAATGAAACATTAATTACTCTATAAAATACCTTAAAAGAATATGAATGTAACACACTTTAACCATTACCTATATTTTTACTTTTATTCCAACATTGTAGCGCCTGTGTAGGTTCTAGAGATCCCTACTGTGTGTGGAACACTTCTCTGTCACAGTGTGTGGTGTCTTCTATTGTGCCCACCAACTACAATGGTTCAGCATCAGTACCCAATGGGTGAGTCTGTATGATGTAACTTTAGTGTAACACTACAGGACCAGGGAATGTACCAGTGCAGTGCCATCAATGTTGATGGAGTTAGCACTGGTACATCCCCTGGTCCTGTTGTGTGGCTGTCCAATAGCACACTAGTCAACAGTTTATGGTATTTATTAGCTTCCATAACACGTATAGCCATTTTAGACTGCTCCTATTTACTAGATGTCATGGTAACCAGCCAGCCTCAGAACGTAACCAATGTACTACCTGGTCGTATGGCTAGCTTCAGTGTGACTGCAGCTGGGGCTGATTCTTTCACATTCCAATGGCAGTATGGGAATGGGACCAATATACCACCAGGAGATAGATACGGAGATGTGACCACACCCACCTTGGTCATTTCCTCTGTGATAGGAGGAGACAACAGCAGTGTGTATGTGTGTAGAGAGTAACCAGTCCTTCTGGGAACACCACAACTACACAGCCTGCATATGTATCTAATGTTTACCTCATCTATCCAATCCAACAGCTTCTATCAGGTATGTCACATCAGAGTAGTAGTCTACTTATATTTACTCTCTATACAGTCTAATCAAGTACCACCACTTCTACACTTCCACTGACAAAAAGCACATCACTCAGCTCCCAGGGATTGCTGCTTACCAGCTCAACCGACGAGTTCACAGCCTGGCCCAGGAGTGCAGAACATTCAATCAGTCGCCACTCACAATCCATCTTCATCAGGAGACGCCTCAGCTACATTGGCAGGCTCCAAACAGTTCTCCTGGTACTGCGACCCAACAGCGCGTGGCCTCAATAGGACCTGCGGCTCTGATGTTACTCTCCCTGCTGCTAGTAGCCATTGCTTAGAAACTGTCGTACTAGCATCTCTTGCTACACGTGTGCACACACATGCCTTATCTATCACACATGTGTGCCAGATTATATAACACGCTCAATTAATGATTGAAACTAATTTGTGCTACTATTCCTACAGAATAAAAATGAAAGAGGAGATAGGTAATGGGTTTAGCCTTCTATCTGCTCCGAGTGCACGTGATTTACACACCTCTCTCAGCAGGATACATATAAGGTTGTGCCCTTCACACAAATGCAATGTGATCTCTAATGAAGGTACTGAACTGCAGCTACTTCAATTACAGCAGCGTTGTGCTGTGCCACACATCATCGTCCCACATCCTCAGTGTTGTAATTCGTCAAACATTTAAGTGGCATCAGTTTCCAGGAAAGGCAGCTGTAAAGTGCACACATAGGGTTTTTTGTTGTTGTGCAACTGATGATGCTAAAAGTATCAAATTGTCGCTAATGTAATTACTGGTGTACACCGGCCAAATACAACATGCATGCATGTTGAGCAAATAGTAGAATTACGACACATCCATCAAGCTTTGAACGATTCATGTTCACTGTTTAATTTAATCACAGCATGGTTACATTAAGTTTATCATAGATGCGCGCATCAATACATCCTATAATTGTAACTCCGAAGAGATAATACACATGCTACAAATGAAAGTTCAGCTACAGCATGTGGGAGTGGTTCGCAGTTTGAACCTCAAAAGGGTTAACAGTAATACAATCCGACAGCGCTGGGAACAGGACCTTCAGGGGGAGTGTCCACCTGCTGGAAGGTGAAGTGAGGGGCATATCGGCTTCGCTTCAGAAGGGAAGCCATTGATGAAGACATGACTGTGGGCTGGCAGACCTGTGTGAGGCATGACAGACAAAGATAATATCATTGGTCAATGAATATTAGTACCAAAAAAACCCCCCCCCCAAAAAAAAACAGGCAATGCAAAGGTCAGAGATAATCTCTGCAAAGGTGTATGTCAAGTGTTAATCTGATTGCCACTTGACAGCTGCCCATGAGCATTGAATAAACAATCGCATGCTAATTAGGTGATAATAGCGCAAGCAATGCTGCCAGTGGGGGTGGGGGGGGGGGGGGGGGGGGGGATGGGGGTGGGGGGCCAGTTGCAAGGAAGGTCCAACTAGTGTTACACCACCAGATGTGGATCATTGGAGTCTGAAATTACACCGCTTACGCACATACACACACACACCACACACATGCAACATACACAACTTACACACAGGCACACGCAGCACAGATGCACACACACACACACATGGACACATGCTTTCAATATATAACGTGCATGCTCACAGAGATGGATATGTTGTACGCAAACTGAAAGCAATCCTCGTGATCCGGTATGGTCCCTAAAGATGAGTAAAAGCATCAACAGTGTCTGTTACAGATCAACAATTGATGTCCCCAACCAACCAGGCACTACCAAACTACATATGAGTCCCTCTGGAATGAGGAAGTGGCACTGGTTGGTTTGCCAGTGGCGCTCCATAGATTAGTGAGCACATCACCTTACCTTTGTAAGAAACTTGCTCCACATGTTCACATGACCTCTCTTTGGCTACATCGATCTTAAAAATGCGATATGTCGCGGAACAAAACTTGAAGTCACCTGTGGGCGCCATGGTAACAGTGTTACTATGGTATGGTGGTGGGTGTGGGGTGGGTGTAAGATTCCTGCTGAGCTACAAACTAGCCTCGTCCCTAGTCCCCTGACCCTCCTCCCATGTGCATGAAGCCATGTGTCTCCATCCCAACCCACATATCCACCACACACCACAGCACACACTCCCATATCCACCACCCATATCTCCCCGCTCCCACTCCCCTAGTCTCCTCCCGCCCCCCACTCCCCTAGTCTCCTCCCCACCCCCACTCCCCTAGTCTCCTCCCGCCCCCACTCCCCTAGTCTCCTCCCCACCCCCACTCCCCTAGTCTCCTCCCGCCCCCACTCCCCTAGTCTCCTCCCCACCCCCACTCCCCTAGTCTCCTCCCGCCCCCACTCCCCTAGTCTCCTCCCCACCCCCACCCCTAGTCTCCTCCCCACCCCCACTCCCCTAGTCTCCTCCCCACCCCCACTCCTCCCCGCCCCCACTCCCTAGTCTCCTCCCCACCCCCCACTCCCCTAGTCTCCTCCCCACCCCCACTCCCCTAGTCTCCTCCCCACCCCCACTCCCCTAGTCTCGTACCCAGCCCAAATGTACATCAACCTTGCAGTGTACTCTAGAGGACTTGTTCTGGTGCATTGGAATGTTGGCGCTTCCAATCAGAATGTTGGAATTTTCTGACAGTACATGATTAAAATTCCAATCATTTGTAATCTTAAATTGAGCCCACACAGGGTACATCACCAACATTCTGTTGGCCACACCCTCTGCATGTCTGCAAGCAATAATGCTTACGTACATTTGGGTCTGGGTACGAGACTACCATTTCCCCCCCCCCCCCCCCATTTCCCCCTAACCCTGATGGACATCATCACATCCATATTACCTAACTTTCCTTTCCAAGTCTTCGTTGTTGACGGTGAGAGGAGAGGCCTCCACAAGCACCGGGGGGGCAAAGCCTATCTCCGTGGCAACCTTCATGAGTTGCCTCCATTCCAGAGCACCAGAGATACACTCTCCTGTCAGTATAGAGGTGACTTCTGGTACAAGATGGTCACACCACAAGAGGGAGGTAGGGATAGGAGGGGAGGGGGAGGGAGAGAGGGGGAGGGAGAGGGGGAGGGAGAGGGAGAGGAGAGGGGGAGGGGAGGGGGAGGAGGTGGGAAGGGGGGACAGCAGGCATGCACTGGGTGTAACAGTGTTGGGCTAAAGAGTATGAAGCACCAATGCAGTAAAATTAAAATACTAAATTTAATAAGCACACACACTACATGCATGCCAATGTGTCATTGAAGCATTGACCCTGACCACATGGAGATTTAATGTTTGAATAAGTTTATTCAATGTGATTCATGAGTTGATCGCCAACATAATTGGGAAATTTCAATGTTAAAAATAAGTGTACCGAAGAATGAAATGATATTAATGACATCCCATCCCATAGCACAAATGACACAAAGGTGACTGATTATCTATAACGTATTTGTGATGTGAAACAATCGCAGCTATATTTAACTGGTCGATTCCAAGGGACAGGGGTGTGGTCACACAAACACAAGAAGGGTCCCTGTGTTTTAGGAACTTGATTTCATGTATGACATAATTGTGTGAGTGCACGTGATTGGCTGGCCCTGTGTGTGTTGCATTTGACTGATGATGGACTAGTCAGTTTTGCATCCGTCTCGTGCTGTCTCCTGAAACATAGTGTCAGGAGTGAGATTTCGTGTATAAAGGTTTAGCAGCATGGAGAAGTTTCTGGGGCGGCTCCAATTGGAGAGGGTGAGTTGATGGAGCAGTGGGAGCATATTTAGTGGCTGATGGCAAAGGCAGTAGTGCCTCCTACCACATCAAGTTAGCTATTTGCTTAAAGGCGATTGGGCCTAGAGCTAAAGACATGCACGAAACTATGACAACCAGCAGTGTACATGTGGTGCAGTGTACATGTGGTGTAGTGTACATGTGGTGTGTGTACATGTGGTGTAGTGTACATGTGGTGCAGTGTACATGTGGTGTAGTGTACATGTGGTGTAGTGTACATGTGGTGTGTGTACATGTGGTGCAGTGTACATGTGGTGTGTGTACATGTGGTGCAGTGTACATGTGGTGCAGTGTACATGTGGTGTGTGTACATGTGGTGTAGTGTACATGTGGTGTAGTGTACATGTGGTGTGTGTACATGTGGTGCAGTGTACATGTGGTGTGTGTACATGTGGTGTGTGTACATGTGGTGGCAGTGTACATGTGGTGCAGTGTACATGTGGTGTAGTGTACATGTGGTGCAGTGTACATGTGGTGCAGTGTACATGTGGTGCAGTGTACATGTGGTGTGTGTACATGTGGTGCAGTGTACATGTGGTGCAGTGTACATGTGGTGCAGTGTACATGTGGTGCAGTGTACATGTGGTGCAGTGTACATGTGGTGTAGTGTACATGTGGTGCAGTGTACATGTGGTGTAGTGTACATGTGGTGTAGTGTACATGTGGTGTGTGTACATGTGGTGCAGTGTACATGTGGTGTGTGTACATGTGGTGCAGTGTACATGTGGTGCAGTGTACATGTGGTGTGTGTACATGTGGTGTGTGTACATGTGGTGCAGTGTACATGTGGTGCAGTGTACATGTGGTGTAGTGTACATGTGGTGCAGTGTACATGTGGTGCAGTGTACATGTGGTGCAGTGTACATGTGGTGTGTGTACATGTGGTGCAGTGTACATGTGGTGCAGTGTACATGTGGTGCAGTGTACATGTGGTGCAGTGTACATGTGGTGCAGTGTACATGTGGTGCAGAGTGGTGCAGAGACGAGTTGTGCGCTAGGAGAACTAGTAAACATGTCATCAGAGATAAGTTCTTCTGGACACACATGAGGCCAGCCACGTGCACTACTATGTCATACATGCAATCAACATTTCCAAAGCACCACTTTGTTGGATTCTTGTTAAGAATTGCATCCGTCTCTGAAGTGGAATCAGCATATCTAACTGAAGGTCACCTCTCAAAGGAACAAATTGTATGGGATTTTGGGGACCTGTTCAGTGGGCTGGGATGTACGCCAGGACAATTCCACATTGAGTTGGGATACCACGATGAGAGCACCAGTCCAGAATAGACACTGCAGAGTTCAGTGAAGCTGCCTTGCATGGAGAAGGTGAGAACGATTGCCAAGGTACAAACCCTGACCAGTTGGATCTGCAATGTCACTGTTGTGTGGAAGCCGGGTAAGGCTGAAGCTAGGATTTATTTAGATCCACAGGATTTAGCAAGGCAATCAAGCGTAACCATTTCAATATGCCACTTTGGAAGATGTCTTGGCCCAACGCTAAGGTTTTAAGTTTGTTAGAAGTCAAAGATGGTTCTGTACAAATACGTCTAAAAGTGAATAGCAGTTTTCTAACTACTTGCCCCTGGGGGTCCAACAAGTAGATATCGGTGGCCTCAACTCCCTTTTGGCCTTTCGTCAGCACCAGAGGAAGTTCAGAGGAGCTCAGAGGAGATTACAGAGGAGATTACAGAGGAGATTACAGGCAGCTCTGTATGGCATAGATGGGAATGTGGTGGTTGCTGATGACATTTCGGTCTCTGGGAGGAAGATCAGATACTCTGTAGAGGGCACCATCTTGGAACCCAGTGATTCCCTATTTCCATGCCGGTGTGCGGGGGCACATCTTTCAGGCCACCCCCCCTATACGACAAGCTTCTGGTGCAATTTCTGTTCTTCATCATCTACTGCTGCCTTCCAAACCTCCCCAAACCCCTGATCCTTGACACTGAGCAGCATCCCCTATCCTGCTACCCTGCACTGCTGATAATCTCTAAGAACTCAATGCAAGATTGCTGTGAACATTGCCAAGAGACTGTTACAAAGGAGTCAGGGTCCCTATCTAACCATACTAGAGTGGCAGAATACGATTCAGGCTCAAGTCCATGTCAGCGGTTGGTTTGGAAGGAGAGCTAGAAGTGTGGGTCCTCTGAATGAATGCGAGGACCTTAGAGCCCAGTCCCCAGCCCAGTCCAGAGGCAAAGGTTTGGGAGAAGAAATTGAAAGACAGCATCAAATACAAGAACACCAACACAAGAACACCAACAAGAACACCAACACAAGAACACCAACACAAGAACACCAACACAAGAACACCAACACAAGAACACCAACACAAGAACACCAACACAA